>CAUYQG010093961.1:0-19114 GCA_963574415.1 Tarsius wallacei
GTCATCTGGAGAAGAGAAGAGGAAACTAAATAATCACACGTGGGCCTTTTACTCCCGCAGCCTAAAAGGGACACACATCATGTGTGCTCACGTTTCACTGGCAGAGTTGGTTTTATGGCCCCACCTAACTGCAGGGGTTGAAAAATGTAGAGATGCCAATATCTGAGCATCACTGTCTCTGCTGCATGCCATCAGCGTGTGGGCGGTGATTACATCCAGGAAAGAACGGATGGGATCAGTGAAGGAAAACCCACAGAGTGGAAAGAGAGCAGTCAAGGATAAAACCTAGGGAAACACCTTCCCTAAGTAAACCGAGAAGAAGGAGAGGAGCCCAAGGATGAGACGGAAAAGTGACATCAAAAGAGATAAGAAGCGTCACACCTGTAATTCCTGCTACTCAGGAGGCTGAGGCAGGAAGATCCCCTGAGGCCGGGAGTTGGAGACCCGCCTGGGCAACTCAGAAAGACCTCGTTGCTACAGAACATAAGAAGTAAATGGGTAAATAAATAAACAAAAGAGATAAGAACAGTAGTGTCACTCACGGAAGCAGATAACTCCGTAAGGAGGTTCAGCTCGGCAGGTGCAGCCCAGAGGAGCAGTAGCCTGAAGACTGAAGTCTCTACTACAGTTGACAATCAAGAGGGGTCTGAAGAACTTTTTTTTTCCTGAGTCGGAGTCTCACTCAGTCGCTCAGGATGGAGTGCAGCGGCACGCTCACGGTCACCACAGCCTCGACCTGCTGGGTTCCGGCAATCCTTCCAACTCAGCCTTCCAAGTAGCTGGAACTACAGGCACGAGCCACCATGCCCGGCTAATTTTTTGATTTCTTGTAGGGGTGAGGTCTTGCCAAGTTGCCCAGGCTATTCTCGAACCCGTGGGCTCAGGCAGTCCTCTCACCTCGGCCTCCCAAAGTGCTGGGATTATAGGCGTGAGCCTCTGTGCCCAGCCTTGGAGAACTTTTTAAAAGAAGCGTTTCTTTGGCGTGAATATTCACCCATATTTTTATTTAAGGAAAAAGAATCACATTAGGGCTGTTTGGGAAAGAGCTGTGTTCCTGAGTTCCATAATTTCTAGAAGTCTTCTAAACGTAATGGTGAAAATTCAGTTAGGCAATCCATTTTTACCACACGGTATTATTTAAGATGTTCAATAAATTTGCAGTTGATGATTATCTAACTGGATGAGACAAGACCTGTAAAAGGACAGACCAAGATCATTGAAGTGAACCTTCAGCTGTGAAATGAAAAGAGATGCTTATCTGTCATTCGTTAGTATTCTTGAAGAGAGGCAATGTCGTAACTTGTGAAGTTTATCCAAAGTGCAGCTATCATTAATAAGATTCCTTGGATTGAATTGGGAGCTCACATTTATGGTTTCTCCGTCCAGGAGAAGAAAGTGTCATTGTTTTCTTTCTGTGTTTTCACTTGAGAACACTGACCTATGGAGAAAAATGACTCGCTGATGATGTTTTGACCATACAGCTGTTGAGCACTTCTGGGGAAGAGGAACGTGGAAGAGACATTTGCTGAGTACCTATGACATGCCAAGCAATTCCCGTACGTCATTCTGTTTCATCTTCACAGCCGCCCAGTAAAAGAGATCTCTTCTATCCTCTTCTTGCAGACATGGCAACATTGAACAGTGGGTCTGAGCTTACAACTCCAGGACCTCCATTCCATTTGCTATCAGCTAAAGAGACACAGAGCCCCCATTTCTGCTTCTCCCACGATGGCTGTGAATTTCCCCATTTGCCATCAGTCCGAAGCCGAGAGCCCTCAGATGAAAGGCATCCCAGATCTGTGAACCACCGCTCTACCTTCAGAGGAACTGCCTTTCAGCTTTCAGCCACATGCACGAAAGGGGCTGTTTCCATCTGCTGACCTGTCGGCCTGTCTCTCTCTTAGGCTCCTTTCCTCCCTCCTTGGAGTTTCTTCAATAAAACATTTCACTCCCTTGAAAAGCCTCTCTCCTGAGTGGCGTGGGAAGGGCCCAATATGGTTCCGTTTAGCTCGTGAGGATGAGTAGGAGGCATGCTCCCGTCACATAACTTTCTCAGCAAGTGGTATCTCTGTTTCCTCCCCCCCCCAAATATGAAAAAATAAATTCTGGTTATTCTCGCAACTCATGACTTCCATTCCCCACAGTCTCTGCCCGGGGCTGGCTTTCCCACTGCCCCGCCTTCGCCCTGGGGCTCCTCCATTCTCAGACTCCTGACTCCCAGAAGGACTGACGGGAGAGAATGGGTCTGGAGTGACGCTGTGGCCATGCCGTGGAACTTCACCTGCCTCAGTAGCTCCTCCAGACGCTCTGTCTGGCCTTTGTCTCTGGGGGCTTCTGCTACCCATCCATGGACCAGGCCACTGGGAGAAGCGGCACCAGCCCTGCCCAAGGCCCACCTGTGGGAAGGACAGGTCAGACCTTTCAGATCGTGCAGAAGAGAAGTTTATCTTCTGGCCAGTCTTCCCTTCCAGAATCTCCTTTTCTGCCTCCAGTGCGAAGGCTGGGTCCTCCCCCTTTTGTTCTTTCTAGTGCCTGTTCACGAACTCCACTCAAGTGCTGACCAGAATCACCTGGAAGGCTTGAGAACACAGATTTCTGGAAGAGGAGCAGTTCTGAGCAATGCGTCTAAGCCGTTCTAGGAATTTGCATCCGACTGCACTGCTATTGATTTGCAACTGTGGATGCAAATTTGAATCACTATTAAAAAATATGGTGTATAGTCTAAGACCCATTAGCACATTGGTAGTTAAAAAAAGGAAGGAAGAGAGAAAGCAAGCCTCCCTGCCCCAAGTGATTCTAAAGCACAATCAGGCTGAGAACCTCTGCACATTCAAACCAGGTCTTCACCTCCCAGAGGTAATCTAAATAGCAGATTTGAGAAACTTCTTTAAGACCATAAGGAAATTTTAAAAACATTTTATTAGAGTTGTGGGGTACATGTAAGGATTTGCTGCATAAGTTATGTGCAGGAAAAAGTCTGGGATTCTAGTGGGTTAGGGGCACACAACCACCCATTTGGTACCATGTCTCCCCCTGGTAGTGGACATGGTACCCAATCGGTGGTTGTGTGCCCCTAACCCCTCATCCCTCTCTCCGTCCATTAATAGTGCCCAGCGTCAGTTGTTCCCGCCTTTGTGTTCACATGCCCAATGTTTAGGGCCCACTTATGAGTGAGAACAGGTGGCATTTGATTTTTTGTTGCTGTGATAGTTCACTTGAAATGATGATCTCTAGCTACAGCCACGGTGCTGCAAAGGACATGAGTTTGTTTTTCTTTATGGCTGCATAGCCTTCCATCATGTATATGCACTGCATTTGATTTATCCAGTCTGTTTTTGAAGGGTATCTGGTTTGGTTCCATGAGAAATCCATGTATACAGTTAAAAATTTTAGGCACATTCCTTCTCTTGACTGATTGCTCTAGCTAGGATTTCCAGCAACAACAACAACAAAGCATTTTAAGGCACCTGTGCACAGGGAAAGGGTAGATATTGTATCGAAAGAGGTGCCCTTTCTGGTGCCCCTCATGTTACCCTTCCTGCCTAAGCTTTCAGAATAATGCAGCGGCGATGGGCATGGACTTCTGGAGACAAGTTCTAGCTCAGCTCCTTACCTGGACCATTTAACTTCTCCAAATCTCAGTTTTCTCATCTGTGGAATGGGAATATATAAGGTTATCGTGAAGGATAAAAGAGACAATCCAGGTTCTCACACATAGTTGGAATTCTACACAAGACAAGGATTGCATTAATGTTATGCTTATTATCACTCTTGTTCTTCTTATAACTCTTTGCATCAGCCATGGGAGAGCTGGTGCATTCTTACCCTGACTCCAAGCTTCAGAGCTCTGTGAGTTGTAGGGATATAGACTTAGCGCCTGAGAATCTTCTCAATCCCAATTTCAATGCCACAATTTCCTCCTGGTCTGTTATCCTCCCCAGCCACCATTCTTGCCAGAAATGTCTATCGAAATCCTCAAACTGAGCTTGTCCAAACCTACCATAGGATCTTGCTCCTTGACCTGCCCTCACGTCCTGTTAAACCCCTCTCTAAAAACAGCACCTCCGTCTACTATCAACTTAACTGCCCAAACTAAAAACCTGACAGGCATTCCCGACTCCTCCCTCTTGCTCCCTGCCCACCACCACTACCAAAGAACAAAATAAACTATCAAAAAACCCACGGCCACTTACCAAGTCCTGTCAATTCTTCTAACTCTTCGGTCAATTTTCCATCTGTCCCCTCTGTGACTGCCTTCATTCAGGCTCTCATATCTGGATTATTTTCGCAGTCTCATCTTTCATTCATCTTCGTCTTTCATTCTTAGTGTATCTGTTTCATGTACCATGATACTACCAGGAAGATAAAACATAGTCATGTTGTTCCCGCGCTCAAAAGTCTTCAGTTTTCTATCATCTACCAGGTTGAACTGAGTTTGCAAACACAGACACCTACAGGGCAGGCAACACAAACTCATGATGTTCATAAAATAATATGTACTCACACCATAACCTGTCTAGCTAGGTATGTTGCTTTTTGAAACTCTGGACAAACCAAACAAAATGTCTCTTTTCCACGAAGCCCTCAGGTCATCAGTCTGAATACCCCTGGCCTACCAGGTAAATTCTGATGTCTTTGGTATGACCTACAAGGCCTTTCTTGATGTTGATCTTGTTGCCTGTCTAGCCCTGTCCCAGCGTCCCCCATTGTACTTTACACACGAATAATCCTGAACTATTTGAAGTTCCCTGAATAGGTCATGTGCCCTTGGATCCACATGTTTTTTTCATGCTGTGCCCTCTATACAGAGGCCCTTCTCTTTTTGGTACTCTGGCCAAAGCCAGTTAATGTGTGACAATTCAATGCAAAGGTTACGTATGATTCCATTAGCCTAACATAGCTCTCACTCTCCTATTCCTAATCCTCTCATCTAGTAGTGACCCTAGTGCCCTGAATTGTTTATTTGTGTACTTATTCCCTCCACTAGTTTCATAAACTCCTTAAAATCAGGGGCTGTCTTTTCATTTTAGCGCTCTCAGCTCTTACTACAGTGCCCGACATAACATCTAATGAGTGTAAGACTGGATAAATGGTAACATTTGAAGTGCTTCCTGAATTCTAGACATTAACCTAAGCACTTTGCATATATTATTTGTTTTTCTGAATTTTTAATTGATGATGGGTTAGGTGGTATCTCAGTGTGGCTTTAATTTTAAAGATGTGGGGTATAATCCAGGGTTAGGTACACAAATGCTCATTATGCAGGTGCCCTTGTTGATAAGGTGTGGCCCCCTCCCCTGGCACTTTCTCACTACTGCCAATCCCTTTCTTATAGTATTACGATAGTTGTTCAAGGTCTGCTTATGAGTGAGAACAAGTGATACTCGGTTCTTTGTTTCTGTGATAGATCTCTCAGTATTATAGCCTCTAAGTCCATCCAAGTTGCGGCAAAGTTCATAATTTTGTCCTTCTTAATGGCTGTATAGTATTCCATAATGTATATGCACCACATTTTTTTATCCAGTCCTCTTTCAATGGGCAGCATGATTGGTTCCATGTTTTTGCTATTGTGAATAATGCTGCAATAAATATATGCATGTGTTGGTATCTTTTTCATAGAGTGATTTGAGTTCCTCCAGGTATATTCCCAGTAGGGGGATTGTGGAGTCGTGCAGGGGGTCAATTTTTAGATCTTTTAGGAATTGCCACACTGTTTTCCACAGAAGCTCTACTAGTTTACACTCCCACCAACAGTATAGAAGTGTTCCCTTTTCACTGCATCCTCTCCAGCAGTTTTATGAGTTATTGATGATGGCCGTCCTGACTGGGTTAGGTGGTATCTCAGTGTAGCTTTAATTTACATTTCTTTGATGACTAGTGAGGCTGTGCATTTTTTCATGTACCTGTTGGCTGCTTGTATGTCTTCTTTTGAGAAGTATCTATTCATATCTTTTGCCCACTTTGTAATGGGACTGTTTGTTTTTTTCTTTTCGGCACATTTGAGTTCCTTGTAGATCCTAGATGTTAGGCCTTTGTCAGACATACAATTGGCAAATATGTTTTTCCCAGTCTGTGGACTGTCTCCCTGCTCTCTTGATGGTTTCTTTGGCTTTGCAGAAGCTTGTTAGTTTAATGAGATCCCACTTGTCTATCTTATCTCTTATGGAATGGGCACTTGGGGTTTTGATCAGGAATTGATTTCCAGTTCAAAAACCTCCACTACCAATGACTGGGGAGAGGAGAACCTATTTAGTAAATGGTGCTGGGAAAACTTTCTGACCACATGCAGAAGATTAAAACAAGATCCCTACCTATCACCATACACAAAAATCAATTCTAAATGGATCAAATATCTAAATGTAAAACCTCAAATTATAAGAAATGATTTTCTTTACTGAAAATATGACCTCAACTCTTTGGATACCTGAAGATCGAATGTATACTGCTAAATGGTTGCTTATGAGAGCTAAATTTCAGCTGGGTGTAGTGGCTCTTGGCTGCAATCCCGACGCTTTGGAAGGTGGAGATGAGAGAATTGCCTGAGGCCCTGGGTTCAAAACCAGCCTGGACAATATGTCTCTACAATAAATTGTTTAAAAAAATTAGCCAGGTGTGGTGGTGCTTGCTTGTAATTCCAGCTATTTGGAAGGCTGAAGCAGACAGATCACTTGAGCCCAGCAGGTTGAGGCCATGGTGGCTGTGAGTGTTCCACTGCACTCCAACTTGGGTGACAGAGTGAGACTCTGACACCCAAAAAAAAAAACTAAATTTCATTCTATCTTTTTCTATTATAATGTAGACTCTATTAATAAGTATTCTGTAACATTATAAAGAAAATTAAAAAATGCATATTCAAGCTAGATTTGAGAAAAGCAATAACATTATAAGCTATAAGGCAATATCTTCAAAAATTACTATTTATTACAAAAAAAATTACATAATTATTTTCCTGTCCTATCAACACTATCATATTATTTTTTCATAATCAGTTGAAGATACCAAAATAGATATCCCAGTATATTTGGAATTCTTGATGTGAGGAAGGTCATATTTTAAATCGGTAAGGTATGAAAGAATAATAAAATGACTACCATTCGGATATTGACTATTAATTTCGAAGAAAATAAAATGCAATCACTAATCCCCGTATACATGATTAAAGATTCAAACATTAGAATATTTGAAAGAAATCTTAAAGAAATACCTTAATAATGCTGGAATAAAATAACACATTTGAGTTAATACACCAAACCCAGAAGGAACATAGTGAAAATGATGGACTTGACGATAAAGACATTAAAAATTTTTCTAGTGAAAGATGCCATAAATGACAAGCAACAATGGGCTGGAAAACATAATATAAAAAGAACTTCAACAAAACAACTGAAAAACTACTAGAGTCAGGTCAGCCGTCCTCTTACTAAGCCATTTCCATTTGGCTAGTGAGGCCTGTGGGTTCTTTCCTTGTGAATGAGCTTGGACATCTCTCTATGTGTTTTTGGCTACCTTTATCCAGGTATGGGACAACTGAATAGAAAAGTGGGTAAGGAGTGCAAACAGACAACCCTCAGGAAAATAAATAAAAATGGCCAAAAACACATAGAGAGATGTCAAGGCTCATTCACAAGGAAAGAACCCACAGGCCTCACTAGCCAAATGAAAACGATTTAGTAAGAGAATGGCTGGGCTGACTCTGGTAACATTTTGACTTTACATCAAAAACAGGCAGCTACACTTTTGGAGGAAACATCACCTTCTGTCATCTTCATGAAGCAATACAGTTGGCTTAGTGGGGTCCTTGATTCAGACTCGTTTTCCTAAATTTCTAAGCCTGATTCACTGATGGCTCAGCTCAATTAAAACTCCATGGTGGGCCGGGCATGGTGGCTCAAGCCTGTAATCCCAGCACCTTGGGAGGCCGAGGTGAGAGGACTGCCTGAGCCCACGAGTTGGAGACTAGCCTGGGTCTAGTCAGGCATGATAGTGCACGCTTGTAGTTCCAGCTACTTAGAAGGCTGAGGTGGAAAGATGGCTGAGCCCAGGAGGTCGACGCTGGGGTGGCCACGAGCATGCCACTGCACTCCAGCCTGGGCGACAGAGTGAAATTACGACTCAAAAACAAACAAACAAACAAACAAAACTTAATGGTGTCCACTGAACCACTGTTGACGTCCAGTCTTAATGCCAACTATTTGAAGACAATAATATGGATATGGTCACTCCACTCAGAGGATAGAACTTAAGGCAGTCCTAATGGCCTTGGTCAACACTGCCCTTGATACAGCATTTTACATTTTTACTAATGCTTGGGCTGTTACCAATGTCCCTGGTGCCTGGTCTACCTCTAGGAAGACTGCAGATTGGCAGATTAAATACATCCTTCCTCGAACATGAACTGTGGAAACAAATCTCAGCTGGTGATCTGACACACCTAGTCATTCATGCCGATGTCTATGGTAAAGTCTTATTCTCTGAGACCAACTGGAATCAAGCTTTTGGTCAAGCCTAACTGCTCAGAGGGTGGCCATCATTACCTAAATTTACCATTGTCCTGGACATGGACACTGAGCATTAGAGAATCATTTGTTTGGCAGAAGTCACCGCTTCATGCCAAACTTGTGACTATTGATAAAATTGTCCCATTTGACTTCAGTGGGAGGGCACATGGCAGGAGTTACTGTCCCTGTTTCTTGCTGGCAAATTGCCTACTTCAGATCTTTGTCTCTTACAGTCATCCGTGATGTCTCCTGTCAACATTTTTTTCTGGTGATGGTGTTGTTGCTCTAGTCTCATCAGTTAACTCTGGCTATCCCATGATGATCCTTAAAAGGAAACTGTACCATGTTCCTCGTTCCAAATCATCTCCAGTCTCACAATGATCTTTCCTTATAAAGGCTGTCCCCAAATGGGCTGAAAGTCGGGTCACTTGATGGGCATTCTTGCCCCTCACCATCTTCAGGCTGCTGACATTGTTGACAGGGGGAATGGACTTTTTAAAAAATCATCTGGGCTGGGCATGGTGGCTCAAGCCTGAAATCCCAGCACTTTTGGAGGCCGAGGCGAGAGGACTGCTTGTGACTAGTGATTCGAGACCAGCCTGGGCAACTTGGTGAGACCTCGTCTCTACAATAAATCACAAAAATTAGCCAGGCATGTTGACTCGCACCTGTAGTTCCAGCTACTGGGAAGGCTGTGGCGGAAGAATCGCCTGAGCCTGGCAAGTCGAGGCTGCAGTGGCCGTGTGTGTGCCTCTGCACTCCAGCCTGGATGACAGAGTGGGACTCTAACTCAAAAGAAAAATCATCTGACATTTATTTCTGACTTCCCTTCCCTTATTTCTTCTTGGTCCATGCCCTTTAGTTTGACAGTTTGGTCACCGAATGTGACTAATATTAGTTCTTCTCCTCCAGAATGCTTCCTGGGCAATATTTAGGTGAAAGGGGAGGAGAAATATTTAAAACTATTTTGAAGATTTGGGAGCTGCCCTAACAATTCTTGGGTGTGATGTATCTCTTTCTCTCATCAGGTAGGCCTGATCAGTACACCCTCTGGATAGCCACCTGACCATAAGGCAAGCCAGGGTTTCACACATGATACCGGGTCAGGCACCTAAATTCTAGCAACATGGTGGCACGTGGAGAGTTCATCGCTTTGCGAAGGACATACAACAAGGGGAACTGAAACATCTGTGGATAGTCTTGAAGTTATTTGCCTTTGACCTTGGAGCTCCATGTCTTCTGCCAGCATCCATGAAATAGTAACAGGCTAATTTATTTAGCCAGGCATGGTTACTTGCGCCTGTAGTTCTAGCTACTTGGAAGGCTTGTAAGAAAGGTAAACTCAAATCCCAGACTGGTATACAATACGAATCGGATACTCACGAAAACCCAAAAAGCACAGAATTTGATCAGAAACCAAAAGAGGTTGCATATCCCCTCAAAGCACAGGCCATGCCTTCTCTTTTCTCTGATCACTCAAGTCCACCTAATTTATTCCATAAAACTGGTGCTGTTTAAATGTCAGTTAAGTGAATTACACTGAAAGCCATTACTCTAAAGGGAGTACCTTCAGCACTGTGACAAGCTCAGACATAATTTCTGATTCATTCAATATAAAATATATGCATATATCCAAGGAAAATATCTTTTTGTTCTTTAAGTCATCATAACTATAATTGGTACAA
Organism: Tarsius wallacei; assembly: GCA_963574415.1. Lineage (NCBI taxonomy): Eukaryota > Metazoa > Chordata > Mammalia > Primates > Tarsiidae > Tarsius > Tarsius wallacei. The sequence continues at coordinate 10,184 of CAUYQG010093961.1, forward strand.
TTTTAGATTTCATTTTCATTATAAAGGAATTGCTCAATTATGTTTAATAACATTATTTCCTTTGATTCAAAAAATATTTACCCAAGTTAGCTTAAGAATTTCCCTGTAGATTCTGCATCTCAGTTTTCATATAAGCATTTTCTTAAAGTTGAGTTCTACTATAAAAAATGGAGTTGTATTAAAAGAGGTAAGGGAATGAAGTTTTTCAGCAAACTGAATTCACAGATAGCTCTGCTGAACTTCTTATGTTCCACTTTTAATTTTTGACTATCTTCTTTCCTTAGCTGGGTATGTGTAAATATGGCAAGATTCAAAAATGTCAACTTCCCAATTATCACCAAAAGCACAAATATTATTTCCTAATATTGTAATGAATTTCATCACTATAGAGATGTCATCACAGTATCTAAAAAAAAATAGAGAGACAGAGAGACCACAATACAAATTGTGTATGTGACAGGAACATCATGTTTGAGAATGTTCACTTGTGTTGTCTTTGGCTGACAAAATAATTAATTTCAGCTTGATGGGGAAAATCTGATTTCATAGAGATCTATCATGCATAATTTTCATGACATGCTACTTCATCTTGATGTAATCTCAACTCATTTCCTCTCAATGAAATGAACTGTTAGAACCCTGAATTAAAACTAAGACAGGCAAACAGCCCAGGGTAATAAAAAAATTATCTGAACTTTGGTGTCCCAACTATGCTTCTTCCAGTGTTCTCATTTAGTCACTAGTTGTAACATACTTGTTGTCAATTTCAGGTTTTTTATATATTTTTTAAAGTTTTACTTTGAAAGTACTAGGAAGGTCAAATCTCATGAGTCAATTTCACATCCGGCCATAGGAAGTGGAATCCGGTATTGAATCTCTTACATACAAAAAAGGTCAGTTTCACTGTAAATATCATGTCTGTCATTGAAACAAGACATTGCTTAGCTACTGACAAGATGTAGTTACTCACCCACAGGCTTCCCTAGAGTAGTTTTCCAGTCTTACATTCTAGCTCTTTCCAGTATGAGCTCTGATCCAGCAATAACAGAGCTACGTGAGTGAGAAATAGATACAGACTGAGCCACCTAGGAGCTCTGTGTGACTTTCAGTAAATTACTCAATATCTCTGAGCTTGAGTGTACCCATTTACAGAACTGGGACTTCAGAGCACTGTGAGAATTACGTGAAACAATGTATGTAAATTATGTGGCATACAGTAAGCACTAAATAGATGGCTGTTATTACTACTGGGTGCCATTTCCACCCTAGTTTCTTCTATTCCCTCCAACAACATATCCTTCTTCCATTGCTAACTAAAAAATTCTTTTTTTGAATTGGAGTCTCACTCTGTTGCCCAGGCTGGAGTGCAGTGGCACTCTCACGGCCACCCCAGTGTCGACCCGCTGGGCTTCTGCAATCCTTCTGCCTCAGCCTTTTAAGTAGCTGAACTATAGGCGCACGCTACCATACCCAGCTCATTTTTGATTTATTATAGAGACGAAGTTTTTCCAAGTTGCCCGGACTGGTCTCAAACCTGTGGACTCAGCTATTCCACTTGCCTCGGCCTCCCAAAGTGCTGTGATTACAGGTTGAGTCACCGAGCCCAGGCAAAAGATTCTTACCTCGCTTGTCATTTCTATCTCAAATTTAACTCTTATTTGAAAAAAAATTTTTTTTGAGTTGGAGTCTCACTCTGACACCCAGACTGGAGTGCAGTGGCCTCTCCCGGCCACCGCAGCCTCGACCTGCTGGGCTCAGGCGATCCTTCCGCCTCAGCCTTCCAAGTAGCTGGAACTACAGGCGCGCACTACCATGCCTGGCTAATTTTTTTGATTTGCCCAGGCGGGTCTCGAACCCGCGGGCTCAGGCATTCCACTCACCTCGGCCTCCCAAAGTGCTGGGATAACAGGCTGAGCCACTGAGCCTGGCCTGGAAAATTTTTAAAACATCCACCCTCGGAAGCTCTTCAGTGCCTCCTGTAGGTAAAAATAAAATGAAAACAAAGAGTTATCATGTTTTAAAGTGAAATGTGTGCATTATTTTCATCACTATGTACTTGGTTACTAAAACTATAACTCACACCTCAACCATTAGAACACTGAGAACAGCGCAAAGCATTTAGAACATACAATTTATTTAAACTGTGCAAATTGTTTGTATGAATTGGAGTTATATTGTCTTACCCCACTAAATTAGAGCTGAGAGACCAGGAAAAAAAAAAAGCACTCAGGCACAAAGCACCTGCCCAGGAATTATTTAGAAAGCTACCTGCCAAAATGACCTGCTATAACCTTCAGACCCATTTTTACCTAGAAGCTGCTAAAATGACCTGCCATGATTCTAAGACCCATCTTGCCCATCCCGCCACTTACTAATCAGAGCTTACCATTTCCTGAAAACTTCCATAGTGCCAATGAGTCTTCTTTCAAAATAACATGTAACATTTCTTTTTCTAATAAAACTCCCAACTTCTTTGTTATTCATACATACTGAAGATCACCCTGGTCTGTGTGTATGCCCCAAATTGTAATTCTGTTTTTCATATATTCCCAAATGAAATATTTTGCTTAGAGATTGAGCTCTGTGTTTTTATTGGACTTAGACATATAGTTAAAAACAATGGGTGCATAAATGAATATATGGATTCTAGGTCTCCAGTTGTGTTAATGGGATTTATTCTTCATTGGTGAAATATGTCATTGTGTGTTTCCCATATGCTAAATTATAATACTTAACATGCATAGTAAAGTTAGGTGAAAATAAGAAGTAAACCTGAAGATGTATGCAAATGAAATAGAAAATGAAAGCATGGTCTTGCTTTGTGATATTAAAATTAACATTATTTAATCTTCAAAAATGCTAGAACTTCATAGAGAAAACATAGAGAACATGCTTTTTCCTTAAACACCAGGTATCTTTATGCTAAATTCATTAAGGAGCAAAAACATTGGCTTCAGTTTTGGCATTTCTTCTAAAGTACATGTTAGAGTTTATTGAGACAGATGCTTTTGCTAGGAAAGGAAAAAACATTTCTTCATACCATCTTATTTTAATGATATGCATATTAATAGCATTTCTCATTAACTTGTAAGGCAAATTTGCAACTTGAAAAATCCCCTAGTAAATTTTATACTTATATTTGGATAGTATAGACATTTGTTCTTCAGTACTCACTTTTCCTCCATTCAAATAATGATCAAAGCAATTGCTTCATTTTCTTGAAGTAAATCCAAAGTTTATGCAATAACTGCATTTATTAAGCAATCAAATTTGAGCAACTCAATATTGAACAAATATTAGTTAAAGGAACTGATATGTGCAAAGGACAGTACAAACACTATGGTAGGCTTTAGAATTAGAATATGACTTTATTGCCTCACATGACATCACTTTGATAGATATAATATTTTAAAATAACAAATATTAACAAGAATGAAGATAGGTTTCCTTTTCACTCAAGAACTTTTCCTTTTCAAGAGCACCTTCCATAGTACATAGAGATCTTTTTATTTATATTTGGGAACCATATGAAAGATTTTATTAGCCAATGCATTTATCTGGATTTTTTTGGTCCCAATAGGACACACACACAAAATCTCATCTATTCTTAACCTGTTTTAAGCATTAGTTGCAAGTATATTCAATTTGTTTCCTGGATTCTTGCACGTTAAAATGTGTTAAAATGTCGTCGTCTTCTTCTCTTTGTTTCTTTCCCAGAAACAGTTATCTCACTGGCATGCTCCTTGTTTTCTGTAAGAATTTGTACATCCTTCATTAGGGTGGGTGACAGGTGATCAGGAAACAAGAAGTCTCAAACTCTCCCTCATAAAGTTATGAAATATGAAGAATGGCTGGGTGTTATCTGGGGGAGGAGAATGCCGGCCTGTGGGAGTCCTTTGGAAAGAGCTTGATTTCATGAGGAGGGATTGGCAAACGATGTCACCCAATTGGCAAGAGAGAACGTTTTAACCTCATGAGTTATTATTTACCCTTGTTCATGTTTAGAAGAGAATATTTTTTCACAACATGTTTTTCTAAGCACACATTTTAAACATGGCGTTGAGTCATTTGCATCTCCAAATAAGTTTCCGGGAGAATTTTCTCCTACTTAACTGCACCCAATGTTTTGCAAAGACCCTAGATTGTCGGGTTGGCATTTCCGATTAAGCGGCACTGCCCTCTAGAGGACGTTGAGGTGCGACAGCCGCCTACCTGTCAGGAATGAACCATGAGAAAGAAACGTGCAGTTTCTGTGTTTGAGGCCCCAAAAGTAGAGTGTGAGAAACCAAGTCACGGCCATAGCATCGGTTTCAATCATGTACACAGATCTATTCATGGAGATATGTGTTGAAAGGAATCCAGACCGGGGTGAAAAGCAATTGGCCCCTGAGACAAAGTCGAAGGCTTGACTGACAATGTTAGCAAAAGCAGAAATGTCAGCTGGCAGGTTTGAAGGTAGAAGGTCTATCTATAAAGATTCCATAAATCTTCTGTGGGAACCCTCTCTAAAGCAGCTACCCATATTTTTTAAAAAAAGCACAAGAATTAAAAGTAGTTTCAAGGAGAGAGAAAGAAATAGCAGTGGGGTGTGATGGATGTAGAGAGAAGGTCAACCAGACTGATGGGTGTCATGGGGGTTGATAGTTGGGAAGACATGAAGTATAGTCAGACAGAAACCCAGTCAGCTATTGTGCATCATGGAAACAGAATGATCGCAGTCAAGGAAGGAAGGAAATGAGAGAAATGGCTGTCAGAACCCTACCTCGAACACTTCCATTACTAGCAACCCAGGGTTTCCTTGAAGGCACAGAGAGATATTATTTGAAACAATCCTTTTTTTTCACCTTTCTTTGCTTTTCAGAAGTCACCAGTAAAGACTACCCTCACCAAATGACCTGAAACATTTTCTGAAAAGGTTTGTGGAAGTTTGGTATCTCTTCTGTTAATATCTGATAGAATTCCTAAGTTTTTTGTGTCGGGGGGAAGATTTTTAATTACAAATTTAATATCTTTTTTGTGATGGGTCTATTCATATTTTCTTTCCTCTTGAGTCAGTCTTGATCATTGTTTCTTGCTAAGAATTTGCTCCTTTAACTAAAGTTGTCCATTGGCATGAAGTTGTTTAAAGCATTTCTTGATAATTCTTTCCATTTCTATAAGGACAGTAGAGAAAATCTTTCTTTCATTCCTGACTTGGTCATTTTTTTTTCTTTTTTTCATTTCTTTTGAGGTAGAGGTTTCCTGACCACCTTACTACATGACTTCATAACTACCGCAATGTATTTGGTTTTTATTTTCAGACAATATCATCCACTTTAGGTAGTTGAATAAAAAATATTCAAATATACTATACAGGAGAGTTAGAAACCTAGCTCTGGGAATTCTCTCTCTCTCTCTCTCTCTCTCTCTCCCCCAACCCCCTGTAATTTACTTTCTAAATAAACTATATTTTCCAATCTAAAGAAAGAAAGAAAGAAAGAAAGAATGAATGAAAGCTTTGAATATTATGCAACCAGGACCAAAAGAGCCAGGGAAAGTGACTTCCTATGCCAGAGGATTATGGCAATGGAGAATGAATGCCAAAATTTCTGTAATAACTGCCACAAGCAACAAATTCCTCCAACTTTTCTACTTGCCTGGAGATATATTCTTCCAGTGTGTGGTATTACCTCAAGTAGCTCATTTCTGACTCAAACCTACTTAGTAGAACTTAGGTCACATATGGCAACCTAGTTGGAAGAGAGTCTGGGAAAAGTATTTTCACTAGCTTCATTATAGAAAAACTCAAAATAGAAGGGGGTGGAGTAGGTGTTGAGAGAGCCAACTTACATTTTACACCCCCATGATGTCGTATGATCTGGCCACTACCCACTCCTCTGTCCTCACCTCGTAACAATCTTCTCAAATTACCATTATGCACCAGTCACACCATCCTTTTGTTCATCTCGGGATAACCTCGAAAAACTCAGGAGATGTGTGTTTTCCATTCTTTCAGAGACAATTGCTCTTATCATAGGTCTTCACATGGTGGATGTCTGCATGTGAAATGTCATATCTTCAAACAAGTCTTTCCTAATCATTTTGGGTAAAATAACCATCTCTACCCACTGACCGTTCATTCTGTTTTCCAAATGCTACATGAGTACAAGTCCCTGGCAAAACATAGATTTCATCCAGAACCTTCACTGTAAAGAGGAATAGAGAAAAGGGTGATGAAAAATGCCAAGTGCCATCGCAGCATGGAACATAGGTGTCCCTTTAGCTTTGTTTACTTTGTTTTCATCTGCAAAAATTTTTCCACATGTGTGCACTATATCCAATGATTTAAAAAAAGCTGTGGATACAGAAACTCCCATTATTTTTTAGGTTTCCAACTTAAGCTTTCTCCAATGTGAAGTAAAATATAGATATACATAAATCATGAAATATTTTCCCCAACTGCTAATCATGGTAGACGTTTGAATGCAGAATAGTAAAAGCAGTAATAGCAATTGTACATAAGTAAGATAATAGTTTACCACCCTATGCTTTTTTTGGAGTGACAGAAAACTTCCTCACCACAAATTTGAAATATTTTTGTATCTCATAACAATTTTCAAAGTAACAATAAGTTGAACACATTAATTTAACGTTTGGAAAAGTGAAAACTCAGCAAATTCCCAGAAGAGCTAGGTAAATTCGAGAAGTAAGAATGTGTGGTTTCAACTGAAACTAGCCATACCTGGCTAGCAGCTACTTATGAGCAACTGAAGATCCAGAGAAACGGAGGAGATTGAAATTAATATTATACACAAAAAGGAGTTTCATGACAGGACACTACAGACAGAGATTTACTAAGATTTTTGACCAAGGCTAAGGCAAGTTTAGAAGGCTAAGACTTACACAGCTTAACAGTACAAGAAGAGACGCCGTCTGTAGTTGTTCAGAACAAAATCTGCTTAATGAGTCAACTCCATGCAGGCCAACAGCACATATTAAAATAACATGCACAGTCTACATCTACCTTTAATCCCGTCCTGATGTGCTTCACTGACAGAAGTTGAACCAAATATCCTGCAATTATCTCAGGAGCAATAATTATGCATGTTTACTGATCAAAAGAAAACACAACCCATTTGTTTCTTAGAGGTAAGACTTTTTCTTAGATTTTATGATTAGTTCCATTTGTTGAACAAAATAACTATACCCTTCCATTTTCATTTCTAAGTTTCAGTTACTTCATTTTTGTTTTTTTTAAATCACCAAGAAACTTATTTCTAATACAATTCAGGACTTTTTTAAAGCAGTACCTTAGTTTTTGCCAAATTAATAGCATGCATTCCAAAATCATTGCTCTTTGTCAAATAGTAAATACAAAATTGGAGAATAAAATCTTTTGATAAGTTGGGGCTATTTTAGACTAGCTGAGCCAGAGAGCATTTCTCTAAGAAGATGATGTTTATGTAGGAACAGGTATAAAATAAAGAAGTAAGCCACAAAATAGCTAGGGAAAGATATTTTCTGGCAGAAGAAAAAGCAAATTAAAAAACCCTGAGGCTACAAGGGACTCGGGAGGCTCCAGGCACAGCAAGGAGCAATATGGTTGAAGGAGAGAGAGGAAGGGAGAGATTACTGGGGAGTGGTAGCCACAGGCCAGGACAACAGGATCTGGAGGGATATCATGAAGACTTGAACTTCAAGTGTGATAGCAAACCACTGGAGGATTTGAGTAACGGTGTGATATGGCCCAGTTCATAGTCACTCTTTACCCATTTAGAAAAAAAGTGCAACTCACTGCCACATTCTTTTAACTTTACATAAACATGCTCTTTGAGGCTGAAGCATAAACTGTTCATGGAGCTATTTCTAAACAGAACTTGTCTCAAATACTAATGAGAATTACCAAAAGAAGAATTAGTATATTTTGTAATTATTTTCTTTTTTTCTTTCTTTTTTTAAATCTTGGGGTAAATGGAACAGTGGCAAGCACTGCTGGCGAGTATCCTCGTGTTAAAAAGGAAAAGGGTTAAACAAACAAATGCATAAAGCCTCTGTTTGGATAATGCTAAGAGAAAAACTGTAGGATGCAAGTGGAGGCAGAAAAAGCATCTGTTTTAGTTTGTTTTTTGTTTCTATAACAGGATACTGGAGACTGAGTAATTTATAAAGAAAAGGGATCTATTTCTTAACAGTTCTGGAGAATGGGAAGTCCAAGATTGGACAGCCGCATCTGGCCAACTTCTAACAGGAACCTTGTGCTGTGTCATGGCATGGTGGGAGGCATTACAGGCTGAGAGAGAGAGTAAGAGAAAGCAAAGAAGCTGAACTTGCACGTATAACAGCCTGCTCTCGGGAGGACTAATCCATTCCTGCAAGAACTAATCCAGTCTTTTGATAACTAATGCAGTCTTGTGAGAGACATTAATCCATCTTAATGGCCTAATCATCTCTTAAAGACCCCACTCCTTAACACCATTGCAGAGGCAATTAAATTTCAACATGAGTTTTGATGGAGACAAACCATATCCAAACTAAAGCATCATCTATCAACAATTATCTTTAAAAAGATTCCGGGGACTTCTGGTAAGATGGCGACAAGGCAGCAAGGTCTGTGAGACCCTCTGTGAAAGAGAACACTCATAAAGACCCTAGCTCTCTCCCAAGGGTTGCAGTTCCCATCTTCGGCAGCCTGCTCTTCACAGGGAGCTCAGCCGCCACCGCCACCACCACCGCCACTACTCAGACATGACGCTGGTCTGAGCTGCTGCCGCAGCCACAGATGCCAACACTGGGGTCATTGCCCACCCATGTCTGAGGCAACCCACAACTTCAGACCGTGAAGGCCCCTCAAGCAGGATCTTCTGAGATCACTGCTGCCCAGCTGCTGCTGCCATTGCCACTGCCACGCCATGGCCCTCACCCGGAGCCAGGCCTGTGGAGCTCCCCCTTTGT
>CAUYQG010093966.1:0-63107 GCA_963574415.1 Tarsius wallacei
CTCCCAAGTAGCTGGGACTACAGGCATGTGCCACCATAATCTGGCTGATTTTCTGAGTAGAAACAAGGTCTCACTATGTTGCCCAGGCTGGTCTCGAACCCTGGACTCAGGCAGTCCTCTCGTCTCTGCCTCCCAAAGTGCTGCGATTACAGGTGTGCGCCACTGCACCTGGCAAATCACCTTACTTTAGATCATTAGAGACCTGGCATGGTGATTCACGCCTATGATCCCAGCACTTTGGGAGGCCGAGGTGAGAGGATTGCCTGAACCCATAGGTTTGATACCAGCCTGGGCAACTTGGCAAGACCTTATCTCTACAATAAATAAAAAAATTAGCTGGGTGTGGTGGTGCACGCCTGTATTTCCAGCTACTTGGAAGGCTGAGGTGGAAGGCTTGCCTGAACCCAGCAGGTCAAGGCTGCAGTGGCTATGAGCATGCCACTGCACTCCAGCCTTGGTGACAGAGTTAGATGCCAACTCAAAACAAAACAAAACAAGAAAATTAGAAACACGTGGGAGGCTTTTCTTACTCTGGTCACATGTGTGTGACCATGGTGCTCTTAGGGCTTCTATTTCCTGTCAGAGGACACAGAGACCCCTTATTTTTCATAGATCCTATGTTGATACCATACTAAGTGGGGCAATTGGGTATAGAGATGGCATGTGATATGCGTATGATACATTAAGAGCAGTCGTGGCCCCACCTGGCCTGGGCCAAGCTCTCGGCTATACAGACTACTTCCTGTTCCGAGTCTGCTGTGAATTATTCTGAATGCAGGAGAAAAGGATGAGAGATGTTGAGAATGTCCTGTTTATCCCTTCTCCTTTCTTCCAGGTGGTGGCAAAAGAAGCCTGGGAGAATCACAGGTTAAGGAATGATTCTGTGATTGTGGACACTTTCCATGGACTGTTCAAATCTACTTTGGTTTGCCCAGAATGTGCTAAGGTTTCTGTGACCTTTGACCCATTTTGCTATCTAACTCTCCCACTACCCTTGAAGAAAGATAGAGTTATGGAGGTCTTCCTGGTTCCTGCTGACCCTTACTGCAGACCTACCCAGGTAACAGAATCTGCACCCTCATGGCACCCCTCACTGTGAGTAGTCTCCATACCCCGGTCAAATTGCTCCTTTCTGCTGCATTGGAAACTACATTAACTGCCCCTTGAACTTTCTGGCTTTTTTTTTTTTTTTGAGTTGGAGTCTCACTCTCATCCAGGCTGGAGTATAGTGGTACACTCACAGCCACTGCAGCCTCGACCCAGTGGGCTCAGGGTATCTTTCTGCCTCAGCCTTCCTAGTAGCTGGAACTACAGGCATGTGCCACCATCTCTGGCTAATGTTTTATTGTAGAGGTGAGGTCTCACCAAGTTGCCTAGGCTGTTTTCAAACCTGTGGGCTCAGGCAGTCCTCTCACCTCAGCCTCCCAAAGTGCTGGGATTTTAGGCGTGAGCCACTATGCCCAGCCTGGCTGATTTTTTTTTTAATTGTAGAGATGAGGTCTTGCCGGGTTGACCAGGCTGGTCTCAAATCCCTGACTCAGGCAATCCTCTTGCCTCTGCCTCCCAAAGTGCTGGGATTACAGGAATGAGCCACCATACCTGGCTGGCATTTTGTTTTTGTTGTCTTTTGCGTCTGAGTCTCACTCTCTTACCCAGGCTGGTATGCTCAAGGCCACTGCAGCCTCGCTCTGCTGGGCTCAGGTGATCCTTCAGCCTCAGCCTTCTAAGTAGTTGGAATTACAGGCATGCGCCACCACACCCAGCTAATTTTTCTTGATTTACTATAGAGATGAGGTCTCGCCAAGTTGCCCAGGCTGGTCTCGAACCCCTGGACTCAGGTAATCCTCTTGCCTTGGCTTCCCAAAGTGTTGGGATTACAGGCCTGAGCCATCACGCCCAGCTCCCCTTGGCGCTTGCCAAGTGTGTGCCCTTGGCCTCCATCAGACCTTTCTGTAATCCCATATCATTCAAGGCCTACTGTGATGGTCTTTTGGACTTCTCTGTCACTTCTTTTCCCATGCAACTAAAGTAAGCTGGTAGATCTGCTAACTCATCCTTGAATCTGAATGTTGGGGTACTTTCTTTAGTCAGGTTCACCCTCAAATCAGCTAGGAAGGCTGGGCGCTATGGCCCACGCCTACAATCTCAGCACTTTGGGAGGCCGAGGTGAGAGGATTGCCTGAGCTCACGGGTTCAAGACCAGCCCGGGCAACTTGGTGAGACCTCATCTCTACAATAAATCAAAAAGTTAGCCAGGCATGGTGGTGTATGCCTGTAGTTTCAGTTACTTGAAAAACTGAGGTAGAAGGATCACCTGAGTCCAGCAGATGGAGGCTGTGGTGGTCATGAGCATGCCACTGCACTCCAGCCTGGGTGACAGAGTGAAAGACTCCAACTCAAAAAAAGAAAAAAGAAGAAGAAGGAATTTAAAGTGGAATATGAGGCAGAAAGAAGAAACCAAGAAACCTCTAAAGGCATTTGAAGCAAGCAGGAAGAGAATGAATGTGAGACCACAGACGGAACTAACTGTAGTGTCTGCTTAGCACAAATATCCCTGGATTTAACTTCCTACAGCAAGGTTCTCAAGGGTGATGCTCTACTTAAGACTTTAATGAAAGCTGTGGACTCTCTTCCTAGGAATGCATAGATGACACACATGCACACACACTCCATAACCATGGTGTATGGGTTGTGTGAACCCTTCCATGGACCCAGAGCTCTACATTAAGAACTCCTACCCCATGAAGACTTAGTCTAATTATTTTTATTAATGCATATTCTTGTAATTAACAGTTTTTTGGAAATTCTGGGCTGTCAAAGTGTGTTTGATACTGGGTGCCACATTCAGTAAGGACATGGACAAAAAAGAGGTCAGCCAATGAAGAATGACCAAGATGGTGGGTCTAGAATCCAAGGACCAATTCAAAGAACAGAAGTTTAGATATAACTAAAGGAAAACATGATAGCTGATTAGAACATTTGAAGAAGGAAGTGGCCTTGTTTTTTGTTTAGTTTGTTTTTGGCATGAGTGTTATAGGACCACCAGGTTCAATTGCTCGTTGAGTGGTAACAGACCAAACAGCAGGAGCTACAGCAGAGAAAGAGTTTAATAATCATAGGGCAGCCAAACAAGGAGATGACAGGAAACCTGAAATCCTTCTCCCTAAGTGGTTTGGAGATGGACTTTTTAAGGGGTCTAGATAGGTGATGGGCTTAAGTGTGGGGATTGCTGATTGGCCGAGGAGTGAAGTCATGGGACAAGGAGATGAAGAAATCACATTCCTGTGCTAAGTCAGTTCTTTGGTGGGTGTCTTCAGACCAATTGACATCAGTCATCCTGCTGGAATTCAGGATCTGAAAAACACCTTAAGAACTTCTTGGGTAAAAAGGACCAGTGTCAGAGATTCTATCTATAGGAACAATAGGGAGCAGGTGGTCAGCATTCTACATGACTCTCCGTTAGTTAGCAGCTGCAGGAAAGTGGGTCAAAGTGCACCCATACACCCTAGCCAATGCCTAACTATAATTCTGTGTAAAGCCTGGCTTGTAATTCTCATTAACTCATCAACTCTGTGAGGACAATTTTACAAGGGTCATTGCTACAAGAACCAAGTTTGATCAGCAAGAGTAAGAACAATCTTTCCAACAAATAGAAGTGCCTCCCGCAATCCAATCTCCACATAAGATCTTTTTTAAAAATGTGAATCAGATTATGTCACTTTCCCATTCAAACCCACCCAATGGCATCCTACCACACTTAGGATAAAATCCAAAGCCCTCACTATGCAGGTGGGCCCTACACCATCTGGCTTCCGCCTTCCTCTCTGGGCTCCTCTCCTTCCTCCCCCTAGCTGATTGTTCTCTCCAGGCCGTTGGCCTTATTTAATATGCCAAATTCAGTCTGGCCTCAAAGCTTTGGCATCTCCTGTTTCCTCTGCCTTAAATGCCCTTTCCCCATGTCTTCGGAAGATGTATCCTTGCCATGCAGGTCTCAGTTCAGTTGCCACCTCTTTAGCAAGATCTTCCCTATTTCATCTAAAGTGGTCCCAATCTCCAGACACTCTCTATACCTCTGTTTCATCATATCCAATGAATTTATTACTACCTGAAACTCTTACGTATTTACTTTATAGTGTTTGCTTTGCCAGCTAGAAATCAAGATTCATGAAAGCCAAGTCCTTTGTCTGGATGTCAGGCTCTAGAATGGTGCCTGACACATACATAGCAGACATGTATTAAAATATTCCTTGGGTGAACAAATGCAGGATCAGACAGTGGAGCTGCTACCTTGTGGAGTAATTAGCAAGTCTTCCATCAGTAGAGCCTAGTCACAGCCCTTATTAGGGATGTTCTGAGAAGCCTCTTTGCATTGAATAAGTAAGGTGAATCAAACTATAGTTCTCAGTTCTGAGATTTGCATATTCATAGTCTCATGTCTCATGGGTGTGGCATGAACACCCTTTTTTGAAGTCAGAGGGACCTGCGTTCAAATATTAGTTTTACTACTTATATGTGGTGGGACTCTGGGCAAGTCAGTTAACATTTCTGGACTCCAGTATCCTCATCTGGAAAATGGGAACAAAAATAACTATGTTGCTGAGTTGTAGGGAATATTTATGAAGCTAATACATGTGATATATCTAACACATTGCCAACTATCCAGTGGGGACTCAACAAATGGCAACTCTAGTTATACATTCATAATTTGCTCCACAACCCATCAACATTAATAAGATGGCTGATTCACTTGGCAATATTCAAGCAAGAAACTATTTAGAGGGTTGCTGTTTTATTTTCCTGAGAAAATAGTATGACTCCTCAAAATTATTTTTGAAAGTAGATAAGCACAAATTTTGAAAAACAAAAATCTAAATGAATGTCCAACCTTGAAACTCTGTTTGGAAAATCAGTTTACTCACACCCTGGCTATAGCCCCAAACTTCTCTGCAGTGATACCAGTGATTCCCAGCTCCCTCCTCCTGCCCCTCAAAGTTATATGAGAGAAGGATCCATGTTTCTCCATGGCATGCCATCTGATTTCATGGACAAGCCCACCAACCGATTCCATGTCTGTTTGTTTATAGAACACCTTTCCAACTTGCAAGTGGCTCAGCTTCTCCTGGTCTGTGGGTTGAGTCTGCAGCCTCTGCCTAGGCGGGCCATAAGGCCCACTAGGATCTAAGGCTTCCCCCCAGAATTCATTCAGTGACACAACAAAGTTGTTTGCATGTGAAAGCAGCCTCCTAAGTCCCCAACCTCAGTCCTGCCTGTCCTAATGGGAGACAGGAAGACAGCATGATGTAGTGAAATGAAAACACAAGTTTTTGAGTCATGTTTAGGTAAGGCTGGCTCACTTTAGTTTTCCCCCTTCCTCATTGGATTCCTCTTAAATTTTAGCTTCTTATTGAATCTTCAAAATACCTGTCAGTCTCAGTCTTCTCATCTATAAAATGGAAATCCTATCACCTACTCCATATGTTTGTTATGAGCAACAAATGGGATAACATATTTTAAGTGCCCAATTCTCAAATTCCCTTCTTTGCGCTTAATACTATGGCAGTCACTACCCTGGCCCTCCAGAGAAAGAGTTCTCTGGGAAGCCTTTATGCCTTCCCAAACAAGCGGGTCATGACTGCATCTGATTCATATTCCTTTTAAATCAAGATTTGATTTGGGCCCTGTTTAAGAAGAAAGCTGTGACTATTCAAGCAGCACACAGCATTTTAAGGGATAATGTCCAGTGCAGTGGCTCACGCCTGTAATCCCAACTGTTTGGAAGGCCAAGGGGGAGACTTGCTTGAGCCCAGAAGTTCAAGACCAGCTTGAGAAACACAGCAAGACCTCATCTCTACAAAAAAATTTAAAAATTAACTGAGTATGGTAGTATGTGCCTATAGTCCCAGTTTTTCAGGAGGCTGAGGCAGAAGGACTACCTGAGCCCAGGAGGTCGAGGCTGCGGTGAACCATAAGCATGCCACTGCACTCCAGCCTGGGCAGCAGAGTGAGACTCTGACTCAAAAAAATAAATAAAGGAAAAAGAGTCACCATTCCCACCTACTTTTCCCCCCCTCTTTGCTTCTCCTGTCTCTCCAGCCCCTTCCAGCCTCCTCTCCCATCCATTCTCCCAAACCGCCACTTCACAGTGTTCCTTGTAGCTGTCCACTAATGGGCAAGGCCATCTCAGTAATACTGTTTCTGTGCCTTTAGCTATGCCATCACTTTGATGAAAGATTTCCTTGGAGCATTGGCTCCTTCCTCAGCTGCATCCACCCTCTGCCTGCTACCCTCAGCCTCAAGATAATGCAATCACGGTGTCTGTGTAAAATGAACGGAGACACTAATACAATGTTTCATGGCCAAAGCAGTCATGCATCTCCTCGCCCACCCACCCCCATACACACACACACACACACACACACACACACACACATACACAGAACTCCTCTCTCTATCCTATCCTGTCCCCAGGGGTATACAAAGAAGTCTGCTCCCCAGACATGTGACCATGGGACTTAATGAGAAATGCAGGAAGGTGGCACAGGAGGTCATATACTTATTCCCTGGAAATGACCCTACCTGTGAGAGAGCAGTGTCATCCCAGAGACTGTGTAGCTGGAGGCAGTGAGGCTCTGCCTCTGGACCAGGGCAGCACCTGCTGGTGGAATCTGGAGTAGGAGGCTGCTGGAGCAGTAACCATATAAAAAACTCTAAAAATCTGCTCAGCCTTTGGCTCCATCATCCTCTGGGACTGTCCTAACTCAGCCCATGGCATAATCAAGTCCCACAAATGGCTGTCAATCTTCAACTCAAAAACCTCCAGGGTCTTGGTGGACAGGGCAACACAATGGTTAGTAATACAGGTTTTGAGTCAGTCAAGTCCGAGTTTATCTAGCCTCTCTACGCATTGGCTGTGATTTTGCACATTCCTTAGCCTGCTAAAGCTTTGGTTTCCTTGCTGTAGAGTAAGGTAATAAATACCTCTACCTCATAAGGCACTGGAGGGGTTAAACAAGATAAAGCAAGAAAAGTGCTTTGTATAGTAGGCAGCAATGACTAATTAATAATCATAGAAAAGATAATAAACATTTATTGAGGACTGTGTCAGGAACTCAATTCACTACTGAGAATACAGAGATGAGAAAGATGTCATCTCAATGTAGCGAAGATGATTGCAAAAGCAGGTGCCAAGACAGAGGTATGCACAGGGAACAAGGGAGCACAGCTATACGGTACAATTCCCCCTTATAATGTACCAAAATTTCTTTCCCCGACTCTCTACCCACTGGCCCGAGTACAGCCCCTAGAGCATTTAAAATCACTCTAATCCCTCTTCCCCATGACAGCCTTTCAGCCTCTTGAAGACCACAAATCATGTCCCCCCCCAAGTCCCCTCTTTTCTAGGCTAAACAGTCCCAGTTCCACTCTAAAAATAATAAGCCTGCCTTATCTCTCCTCATGCCTTTCTCCAAGGAACAAAAGCTATTTTACCAGCCCCAGCTCATCCATCTTCTCAGCACCATGGGCCCACAAAGAAAGGAAGATTTACCTGCCCCAACCCAGGCCTGATACTGAGAGAAATTCAATTCCATTTGGGATCTCCCCAGAGTCTCCCAGCTGAGACACCTCCAGACCCAGCATGGAATCACAATCCCGTGATTGTGGCCCACTTGTCTGCACACACATCTCACCAACCTTGGCTGGTGAGACATCACTGGCCAGCTCATAACATCAGGCTACCAGAAATCTGGAGGAACATTAGAGATCATCAGGACCAGGAGTCCTCAGCCCTGGCTTGATGATAGAATCACCTGGGGAGTGATTAATAAAGACACCAATGCCCAGGTCCATTCACCCACCCATGAGAAATTCTGATGTAATTATCTAAAGGCCTGGGCACCAGTATAGCTTTCAGAGCTCTTCAGGGCATTCTGATCGGCAGCCAAGATTAAAACCCACCCATCTTAGCTCCACATTTTCTTTTGCACTTGAGAAAGCAGCCCAAAGCGTAGATGTGAATTGTCCAAGGTCACAAAGCTACTTAGAGAGGAAAACAGGCTTAGAACTCCTGGCTTCTGACTTCCAGTCTAGTATCTTTTTTACTAGGCTGCCTGGAAATTAATGTGCTGTCTTGAAACTGGAATCTAAGTTGTCTGCCATTAATGCCCTGGAGAAATAGATAATAGATCTAACTCTTCCACCCACCATGTTAATCCCCCTCCTCTTTTCTAAATCTTTCCTATTCCCTCCTTAACTCTGTACCCTGTCTTACAATGTGGTGTCAAAATGCCATCCACAAAGGGAGAACTCGATTCAGTTTTCAGCCAAAAGAATTATGCAGAAAAGAACCTCATCGTAAATCAAGAGCCAAAAGCAATTCTTAAAACCAAATTAAGGTCCTGAGCATTCAGCAATGCCTCTTTAGAAATCAACCCTTCAGGTTCACTCCTCTGCTGGATAAAGGCTATGGGAGAAAAAGGGGGGAAAGCAACAGTATTAAAATTCCAGAAATGTAATCTGAAATAAACAAGTGATATTTTCTGGCCAAGGTAATGCAAGGGTTTCCATTCCCTGTGTGATGGAGCTACTTTACATTTTAATAAATGCACATTGAGAAAATAATATTATTGCTCTGATATTGGGAGATTATTTGTGAACATAAAATATTAGAACTTGTCAGGAAGGCATTTATTTTCTTTTTCCTTCTTTCTCTCTGCAATATTCTTTCACCTAATAGTAGATGATTACAAAAATAATTATATCAAACAGTGGCCAACACACACAAAATAAGTGGGAAAAAATGAAGGTTATCTGGCACTGGACGGCAGACACAAGAAGGGGAAGCGTGTGTCCTAGTAGAGAGAGGTAATTGCACATCAATCAGATGATTACAGAGAGTGGGTGGAAGAAATTAAGGCAACTGATTGGCTGCTGAATGTTCTGATCCCAGATGGAAATCAGAACATGGATCAGAACTCATTAGTCAAATTATCCGTTTCCAATATCCTTGTGGAAAAGCCAAAAGTGTAGGTGGAATTCTGTTTGAGAAAATCATCTAACCTTAAAATACTGCTGTGCACGAGCCTGTAATCATCAAACACTGGGAGCCCTCACCAGTTTCTGATGGTTCTGGAATCCCTGAAATTATGTGTATTCACACATAGGCGTTTTCTGGAAAGAGATTCCATGGTTTCTGATGTTTCTAAAAGAGTTCTTTATCAAAAATAAATAAGAATTATGAGGGTGAACACTAAACTAGTCTACCTCCTTCATTTAAAAAATAAAATTAAAATAAAACTGTTCCCAGAAAGCAGTTTGGCAGTTCTGCAAAAATTAAACATAGAGATAGCATATGACCCGGTGATTCCACTCCTAAGTATATACCCAACTGAAAACATATGTTCACACAAAAACTTGACACAAATGTTCACAGCAGCATTATTCATGATAGCCAAAAAGTGGAAGCAACCCAAATGCCTATCAAATGATGAAGGAATAAATAAAATGTGGCTATAGCCATTCAATGGAACGTTATTCACCCATAAAAAGGAATAAAGTGCTGATGTATGCTACAACGTGAATGAACCTTGAACGCATGCTAAATGAAAGAAGGCAGACACAAAAGGCCACATTGCATGATTTCATTTATATGAAACTCCAGAATAGGCAAATCCACAGAGACAGAAAGTAGATTAATGGCTACCAACAGGAGGAGAGGAATGGGGCATAGCTGCTAATGAGTATAGTATGGGGTTTGTTTTGGGGGTGATGAAATGTTCCAGAATTAGATCATGCAAAGTGCTGTAAATATACTTAAAAACCATTGAACTGTACACTTCAAAAGGGCAAATTTTATGATATGTGAACTAGACCTCTTTTTTAAATGAGTGTACTAAAAAGACTATTCCCAAGAACTTATGAGTTCATCAGACAGTAACTGAGCCAGGAAAGCACAGTGAATGTAGAATATAGAAAATGTGTCCAAATCAATGCCATATGATCCACTTAAATACTGATGGAGCGCTTATTGTATGCCGGGGGTACCCGAGCCCTGCAGTACTTTAGCGAACAAAAAGACAAGCTCCTTGCTTTCTTGGAGCTGAGATTCCAGTGGGAGAGGACAGTCCACCGATTACACACCCGACTATGTAAGTCCCTTAGTGACAAGAGTTGTGAAGGAGAAGTGCAGGAGAGATGAGAAAGCACAATGGGCTTACAGGGGTCTGGGCCAAGGTGCTTCCTTGAGGAGGTGGGCTGCAGAGGGGAACACGCATGTGGGTTGAGGATTTGAAGGTTCAGCCTCAGCGGATGGGTCAAGCCGAGGTGTGACCTGTTCCTAAATCATCGGCCTGGCAGACTGTGGAGAGTGGATTGCAAACTGGCAGCATCCACACACTGAGAGCATCCAAGAGTCTTCCGTGGTCTTGTCAGTCAGAAAAAGGGTCTGGGATCAGTGAACCCGACATGCATACGGCCCAGAGAGCAGCCAGGATGCGGGAAAGCAAACACAAATTATGTTACAACCGCGTCTGGACTCTAGTGTGTCGTTCTGCCCGCCACACTTCAGGAAAGAGAGATGAGCAGGAAACTAATAAAGTGGAAAATGAAGGAGTGAGGTGGGAAACCTGGAGACAGGCTAAATTCCTCCAAGTCCAACTTGCAGAAGTACAGGCAGAAGGAATAGAACTTAAATGTATATATGCACTCACCAAGGGTATGAACAAGGTCAACACAGGCTGCCGGGTAAACTGAAAAGAACCACCCTTAAATTTGAAAGAAGTCTAATTCTACAAAGATACTATACCTCAAAAAGTGTTAGACATGTCAACAGGATACAGAAGGAAAGGGGTGGGAGAGGGCAGTGGTGGTAGTCACAATGGTAATAACAGTTAGTCCTCATTGGGCATTGTGAGCCAAGAACATTACATTTATTATCTAATTTTATTTTCCCCACAATCCTTTGAGGGAGATCCTATTATTAGTCTCACCTTCAAGACGGGGTTTTTGTGACTTCAGTAAAGGAACTTTCCCAAGGTCATGCAGCTAGGAGGAGTGTAGCTAGATTTTAATGTGGGCAGTCTGTCTCTGGCACCTGTACTCTTAGCCTCTAGGCAAACTGCCTCTTTCTTCGAGAATCTTCATCACAGATTGTTCAGAAGATTTTAGATGTGTCTGGCTTCCTCCTGGATCTTGGAGATGTATGTCCAAAAGCACCAGCCTCCAAACTCCTGTCCAAGTCAGACTGCTAAGACCAAGCACATGTTGGTTTCAGTTCCACCGTAGGCTTCTGTGAGAAACTGATATTCTCAGCTCTCTGCGTGGGAGCTTCTGATCAGACCTGCATGGATCTGGAGAGACCACTAAGGCAGCTTCAACTGTCTGAGAAGGAAACTGCTCAAAGAGAGAGGAAGACCCCTCCAAGTGACCAGGGGGAAGGACAGGTTTCTCCAGCTATTCGCTGTTCTCCCTGGCCCATCTGTAGTCCTTGCACCTGAAGGAAAGAGAATGCCCCCTCCAGACTCTCATTGTTGACTCCTTCACCCGCCTTTGATTTTTAGCACCAGGGCCTTGCGTTTGTAGAAGGCTCTCTGCAGCCTGCACTACCTCCACCACCAAATTCTCTGATTAGATGGAGGTCATTATCCCACATTACCACAAGGCTGTAGGCTGGACCAGATCAGTCCATTATCCAAAGTATGACCCTCTGTCCTTGAGCCCAATACATTCATTTGTTGATATGAAGCATTGCTTGAGAAACTGTTAATCAAAATCCTTTGCAGACAGGACCTCAAAATGCTCCCCATCCTCTTGGCACCATTCCCATACTCTTGAAGTTGGACACAGTGTTGTATAATGGTTAACAGCACAGGTTTTGGAGTCGGGTCAGGCCTAACTTTGCAACCAAATAAATGTGGGCCAGCTGACTTAACATCCCTGAACCTCAGTTACTTTGTTTGTAAAATGGCGATATTTGCATCTTCCCACAATGTTGGGTTGTTCTGAGGATTTTTTGATGCCAACTGTATAAAATTCTTATCTCTGTGCCTATCACATAGTAAATGTTCAATTAATGTTAGTTGCTGTTGTTAATAGTTAACAGGAAGAAAGGTCACAACAGGAATGAGCTGGAACTGTGATTCTCAGCCTTTGTTGCAAATTAGAATCATCTGAGGGACTTCCAGGCCGCAAAGTTGCACCCCCTTGCCAATTAAATAAGAATCTCAGATGAGGAAACCAGTTATCAGCATTTTTCAAAACTCTCTGGGTGATTCCAACAGGTAGCCAACGTTTACAGCAGGATGACTCAAGAGTCCAGTTCCAGCTGAATTTTATAGAAGTGAGCAAGCACCAGCAGTCCCTCCAGAAAGGAGCTGAGCTTAGAGCAAGGCTGTCACCTTCCTCTGGTTTCAGATGCATTCCCCCACCCTTCTCTCCCAGCCAGGGCTTCAGCATTTGCTTTGAGGAAGCCAGCCTTGGTCTCAGTCACTTCAGGTAGCTTGGTAAGACCTTCCCCACACATGTCCCAAGGCAGGAATAACTCTAGTCAGTTAGCCACACTTGTCACACTTGGAAGAGACAAAAGGAAATCATAAATAATAGATGCTACGTAAACAGTGTCCAATTAACCCAGCCACCAGCCCCAGGGAAGACATGCATTAGCCCTCTCCACAAGGGGCTAAGCAGAGACATTAAGGAAGCTGCCTGGAGCGGCACAAGTTCAGCTGGAGAGCCTGGTCCTTCAGAAGTCACCCCACCCCCAGCTCCCTTCCTGGGGTCCAGGCCTCCACAGGAGTGCCACGCATGCAGGCTGGGCAGGTAATCAGTCCTCACTGAATTCAGGACAATTCAATGTGGGGTTTGAGTTGGCTGGAACTTTAGCCCTGTCTCCAGGCTAGAGATTTCCCATTCTCCTATAATACTAATTGCGTTACAGTTCTCTTCTGCAACTAATAACCCTCTGGCCTGAGTGTTTCTGCTACCTACCCGGACCCACAATGACTTATTTGTTTATCAGGGCTCAGAGTTAACTGCCTGAACTACAGACCAGCCCGACTGTCCCCCGTCAGCCCCGGGCGTAGGTCTCCTCACCAGCATCCCCCTCGCCCATCCATCTCGGCACCACAAGCACACTCCCAGCGGTTAGGCCTCAGGAAATGCAAGTCACGTGTGCTCGTTACCGATTGGCCAGAGGGCCCAATACCCTGCCTCAGAAAAGCGCCCTCCCAGCAGGGCCAGGACCACCATCCCCTTACCCAGGGAGGGACGAGAAGGGGCGGTTCCTACTACAGCCACAGGGTTTTGTGGATGGATTAGTTCAGGGTGATTACTGAGCTCAGAAGAAAGGAGCTTGGTGATTAAGGGAGGCGTTTGGAAGGGGAGAGGAGGGGAGTTTCTAAAAACACCTGCCTGGGAACGCACTGGAGTAACGCCAGACGCACACCTCCCACAGACAGAGGAAGGGCACCAGGGGCTAAACGTGGTAGAAAAGCAAGGTTAGTGAATTTAATGAGGTGATCTTAGGCAGCTTAATTCGGCTCGATAGCCTGGGGCTAAAGGAGGAGCCCGTGCGGGAAGTCAGAAGTTAGGCCTGCGCTAATTAGATTTCACAAATGTCTTTGTTATTCATCACCTCGTTCCAACCACCTGCCAGGTGGAGTGGAGGCTCCCTGTGGGGGCTTTCTGAGACCGCCCCCTTCAGCTGCCGCCTGCCTTTCTCTCCCACCTGCCCCCGCCCCAGCACCTCCCACCCCACCCCGAGCAGCATTCCTGGAATTGGCACCCAGCTCAGACTCCACCTGGGCCCGCTCTGCCCTACCCCATGGATGGTTCAGAGGGTGGGGATAGGGCAGCAGCCTTCTCTCCTGGGCTGGTTAGAGACGGGCATGGCAGGCACGTGGGAAAGGCTCAGAAGAGAGCTGAAGTGGGCTCCTTGCGCCCTGGTAGTGGTGATGGGGCTGAGCAGTTGTCCTTGTGTCTAGGTGGGTCCCTTTTCCCCGGTCTTGCACCTATAGAATTTATCCAGCTGTGCTATTTGTCCCTGCGGCGAGTGGCAGTCCTGTCTTACCACCCTTATCGGTTGCAGATGCTCAGGACCCTCTCTATTCATCTGTGCACCTTGCAGGGTTAAGCGAGCGAGCCGTTAAGTCTTGGAGGGCTGGCTAAGCCTCTCCATCTGTAAAATGGCTAATTGCAGAAAGCCGTAGCAGGAGGGACACAGATAAAACTCTTGTGGTGGTGGAGCCTTGTTTCGTCCTTGCTAGAAGCCGCTCTAAGTGTTATAACTCTAAGGGCAGAGGAAGCCACTTAAGGCCTACATGATCATAACAGCGAGCAATTAATAATGGCAAGAATGGTTCTTTGAACACGGAGCACTGCTTCTCTCCAGTGGGAACCGAGTTCCTACTCCCGAGGGACAGCCCCACCTGTGGAGAGACTGCTCCCTCCAGTGGGAGGAGGTGGTCATGGTCAACGAAAGCCAGCCGGGAGCCAGGCAGGAGCCCGCCTCCTCACCCTCCCTCTCCCAGAGTTTACACATTCACATCGGAAAATAGCCCCAGTCACAACAAACCCATTTTGTCTCTCTAAAACCACACTGAGATGTGTTACAGCGAGTTCCTTGCCTTGTCCCCCTGGCCTCAGTTTCCTTTCCAGTACAAGGAGATGAGCCAATATCAGCTCAGCTATCCCATCACTTCCCTGGGCTTAGGGAGTGGGAGAACCCACCCATCCCCATGGTCGGGCTCCTTGCACCCACTATGAGGGGACACCCCGGCTACCCCACAACAAACCTTGTGGCTGAATCTCGGCTGCCAGAGACAGCCCCTTGCAAGAGAACAACTGCTTAATGAAGTAAACATGTGGCATGCAATTTAAAACACTGGAATACACGCCGTGTGGCAGGCAGTATTCAAAGCTACTTACTTCAGCTAGAAAGTACCCTCCGGCTACCGCAGCCCCAGCCCCTCTCCATCGTCTGAGCTTCTGCTCCCCACCCCACCCCACCCCCAGCATCCAGGGCCCTTCCCCAACCCCCGAACTCCTTACGGTCTTTGATCAACCTAAGCTTTTAGAGAAAAAAAGAAGAAAAAAACAGCAGAAGAAAGCCTGTGCATAGATGCATGGCCGTTGGGAATGTTTTAAGGCCTACGCAGAGTTCAAGGAGAATGTCCCCAGAATGTTAAACATGCCCTCTGGGTCCTTTCCCCTCTCTACCAACCTTCAACCAAGTTAGGCAGTTTGGAAACAGACTAGAGTTTTCCAGTTCCCTCCCTGGAATGTCTAGGGTCTCAGCCTGGCATCAGCCCCATGTGTAGGGCCTCTTGGTGTATGGCTTGGTGACCATCCTAAGGAAATGTGGAAAGTGGTTCCCAGGCAACCTGGACTCCCCTTCCCCAGGGTCCTGTGAAATCAACAATGTCATAATTCTTAAGGCTTATTGGTTCCCTTTTCTTTTTTCTTTTTATTTTATTTATTGTTTGTTATTGTTGTTTTTTGGGGGGGGTAATCAAAGTCTCACTATGTCTCCCAGGTTGGAATACAATGGCACAATCACAGCTCATTGCAGCCTTGACCCACTAGGTCAGGCGATCCTTCCACCTTAGCCTCCCAAGTAGCTGGGACTACAGGCTAGTGCCACTATGCCTGGCTAATTTTATTTTATTTTATTTTATTTTATTTTTTGTAAAGACAAGGTCTCCCTATGTTGCCCAGGCTCATCTTGAACTCCTAGCCTCAAGCGATCCTCCTGCCCTGGCCTCCCAAAGTGCTGGGATTTCAAGTCCTGAGCTACCTACCATGCTCAGCCTATGGGGTTCCTTTTCTAAAGGATGTACACATCTTAATTTGTTCAAGCCGACAAAACCCTATCAGATAGGTATTTTTATTTCCCCATATTTTACTGATTAGGGAACAGACACAGAAAGTTTAAGTAACATATTCAATATCACAGTTAGTAAGTAGTAAATCTGAAATCCAAACCCGGGCAGTCTGGCTTCAGAGCCCATGCTCATAAACGCCATACTAAACTGTATCTTAATAAAAATAATATTTTAAAATTAATAGTACTACTTGCTCTGATTTGAGTGTTTTATATACTAGGCACCATGCTAAGATCTTTGTGATCTTTGTGTGCCTTATATTGGAATGCTCACCACAGCCCTATGAAGAAATGCTATTATTAGCTTCAGTTTACAAATGAAGAAATGAAGCCTTGGAGAGATTAAATGACTTATTTAAAGTCACAGAGATAGTAAGTAACTAGCTGGGATTCCTTTCCAAGTCAGCAGGAGTCCAGAGCCCGTGGTCCTCAGGGACACCTGGCTCACTGCTCTTTTCGAAGGGGACAGTCTCAGTGTCACTTCCCTGAGCCAGAGAATGAAAAGAAGGAGCCTCTGATGTTGCCTTCTACATTGTGTGCCTCTGGTTTGACTCTGGAGAAAAGGTGCAATGAGAGGACTCCCTGCTTAGCTCCCATGAGGGTCCGCGTCCCCCGTCCCCTGCCCTCCCGGGCCTCTGCTCCCCACCCAGGTGCCCCATGCTTCCCCCTGCCCCATCCCTGTCCCCAGCATCCCTGCTCAACTCAGGGAGGGATGCACAGCTCCAGGCCCAGCGTGACAAATATGTATGGCCAAGAATGGCGATGTATTTATTAAGTGAAACCGACAACTTTCATTAACCCGCGTAGACATTATTAAAACGTGCCAGTTATCTCTGGGAAATGAAGTACCCAGTGCAGGCTGAGCAGAGCTCCTACTTGCACACTCCGAGAGCCGAGTATGGGCTGGGCCTCCTGCCCGGCATCATGAGTCTCATCCATCATGTCTATGAAGTGGGCCCCATCCTGAGCCCCCAAACCACTCCCCTTTCCCCAGTCACCACAGGACTCCTCCCTCTGGCATCTCTCTGACCCAGGCAGCCTGAGGCTCAGAGACTATGGGTGCTCCTTTGCTCCGGCTGCCTGCCCTTGAAGAGAAAGCCACCCACTGGGCCCCAGCCGGACTACAGTAATTGCAGCACATTAAACCTGCCCAGAACCCTGGCAGTGACTGAGGAGGCAGCAACTGGAGACGTGGCTTGGTAGGATCCCAGTTTTCCATCAGTTGCTAGAGAGTTATCCATGGGTCCCCAGTCAGGGGCAGCTGGGAGAGCAGAGTACGCAGGGGAAGGGGCTAGAGGGTGGGAGGAAACCAGGAGAAAGGGCAGGACCAAGAGTGGCCACCCCTTGATGGGACAGGCCTTGTCTGTGATGCTGGGTCTTTGCTGAGGTGAGGAAACAGCAATAATACTGCCACTTGGCAATTTACAACACACTTTTACATATCCTGAGTCCTGCTGTGAGGGAGATAGCATCAGCCTGATTTCTCTTTTGTCCCCATGATGGGAGGAGGTTCTGAGGGTTAAATAATTCTGCCACCAGAGGCTGTGAAGTTAAGGGGGAGTTGAGAATGGCTTCTTGTCACCTCCTCTCGAAAACCTTTTATTATGTGCCAAACCCTGATGCCTGGCAAAGTTCAGACACTCTCCTTTAGAAGTGTGCCATTCGGTGCATCCTCAGAAGCCTGCGGTGCACAACCACCACCCCATGTGGCCCTCAGGACATATCTGTAAGGACCCAGAAGTAGCATAAGCTTTAGAGCTGGCCAAAAAGGACTGTGCTGCTACTGACTGTGAACTGCCTAGTCCTCAGTTTCCCTGTCTGTATGATGAATCTCTCTCCAGGACTGTGGGGAAGACTAAATGAGACACAGTATACACATTGTCTTGTGCAAGATCAGCACATAGTACATGTCTGACAAATGATGGCTCTTAACGTTCTTATTAAAGAATAGGGCAAAGTGCTAGCCAAGGATGCAATGCAGCCATACTTATTGAATACCCACGTTTAGGAACAGAATGTCTCAGACCGTCAGGGTGGTCTCTCCTGTTCCCATATGTACACTCGCCCTTGTCAGCTCTGTAAGGATGAGAGTGGTAACTCATTCATCTTTTTTATTTCTACTGCCTAGCATCTTGCTTTATGCAAAGGACTATAATAAATGTTACTGGGTGGCTAGAAGGGAGAAAGGGAGGAAAGAAAGAGGGAGGAGGGAGGGAGGGGAGAAAGACCAAAAGTGGGTGGATAATAAGAATTGTGACATTCTTCAGCTCATTGGCCATCCCCAGAAGATCCAGGTTCCTTTTAAAGGCAGGACTGTGAAGTTGATCCCCACTCTTGGGTCCGGTGGGAGGAGGAACATCTATGTGGGGGGACGTGGTTAAAAGCCTCGTGTTGGAGAGCATGAGTTCTCACTCCACTCCCTGGCCTCTCCCATGTTTCTTTTTGGCCAATCCAGAGCTGCCAGTCCCCCAGGGCCAGGAAAGGTGACAGTCCCAGCACACCTGCCCAGGATGCGGCTGCAGGCCTTGTGCTGTCAGACAGCAGATGCAGCTGCACTGGGGTGCTGGCATGTAGCTGCAGCACAGCTGCTCAGAAGGCCAAGACCCAAGCATGCTTCTTCCAGTTCAGCATGTCTGTCAGTGGAGACAAGGTCGGGAGGCGGGGCTCAGATAGGGGCCAGCTGCTGAGATTACTGCGCACTCCCTGTCTCCCCTTCTGTGGCCCTCCCTGCTTTGTCAAGGCCCCCAGCCCCACCCTGTTCTGTGGCACCCTCATTCCTTAGGCACCAGGGCAGCTTCTGCTCCCTTGTGCATCAGGAATGAGGGCTCTCACCACAGGGGAAGAATATATTTCTCTCCAAACAAGTTGCTCTGAGAGGATGGTAGGAGGGAGACAGAGCTGGCATGAGACCCCACCTGCTTGCCCATTGGTATTTAATATGAATTTACTGTTTTAATCAAAGAACTGAGCTAAACAGTGAGCCTTGGTATCCTCACTCTGGCATGGGCTCAACAGCTCTGGGAGTCTGTTGGGGGAATCTCAAGATTCTAGTCCACACGATGCAGAATGGATTCCCTTCTTGAGTGTGGCAGAACCCCTGCCTGCAGAGTGGCCCAGGGGGGACTTGGGGCAGCATGTTCTAGGGTTAACTGGTCTAACCTAGGAAAGGCAGTCTCTCATATTGGTCTCTACGCCTCCATCAGTCGGACCTCCAGTCATTGTTTCTTGAGACACCAGAGTGGAAGACGCCTGCCCTTCACTTGGCCATTCTTCCTTTAGCTAACCCTTATCATGGTCTTAAACTTCTTCATAGCAGTATTGAAAAGCTCACCCCTTCTTACCTGTCCTTCCAGCCCTACGAACTGCTCCGACAGAAGGTCAAGCTCAGGGCAAACGGGTTTATCCAGGCCACGCTTCTAAGGTTCACATGAGGGTCACAAATTGGAAGCCTGGCCCAAATGATACCAGTCCAAAGCTAGGCAAGTCTTCAACACTTAGCAGGAAGACACACACCCTCCTTTGTGTGATGAAACCGTGAAAGAATGACGAGATCAGAGGCTTCAAAGTCAAATAACCTGGATGCAGGTCAGGTCCCAGTTCTGTCACGTACTAGCTGTGTGACCTCAGTCTTGCCCTCTCTGAACCTCTCCCTCATCTGCCAGGTGAGGATGCTACCGCAGGATGGCTGTGAGGATCAAATAAGATCATATATGTAGACTTGCATCAACCATGAGGTGCCTGACAAAAGCAGGTTGCTACTTTTGCGGCTTCTGGGCCCAGGCAGAAAGAGCAGGGGGCCAGAAGCCAGACCTCTGGGAGAAGAGTTAGAGGTTCCTTTAGATAACCCTATACACCACAGGCTCCATAACCCCAAGACCTGGAAAACTCGGAAGGCTAGGGCCTCCCCGCTGGAGGCACCTCTGACAGTGCGCACACAATGATCTGCCTTCCTCAGAGCCGCTGGAATAGCCATTCATCAAAAGGCAAACAGAAATGCTCCGGCTGACCCCTTTGCCACCACTCCTGGGGAAAGACTTTGTTTTGCGAGGAAGGAGGGGAGCTGTTCCTCTTCTCGGTAAACAAACTCAGCCATTCAATTAGCTCCTCCGTGGTGCTGATCATGCCATGTGAAAAGGCCACAGCCCCTGCCTCACAGCGGTCTGCTTCTGTGACTCTGCCAGGTAAATCAAAGAGGCGGCCTCGGGTGACCTTGTTTCATCTCTAGCCCTCACAGGATCCCGTGTATCCTAAAACTCATGCTGTCCTGTGTGCACAGCTCTCGGGCGGAGACGTCCACTTTTTAGCCCAGTCCTTAAGAAAGGGAGATGGCACCAGGGACCAGAACTCTTAATATGAGCACAGCAGGAGCAGTTGTGATTTGGAGGCCAGCAGGGGACAGAATTCAGGAGGCTGAAACTCCAGACAGGTGTCTAGGAATGCCGGTGGGGAGGGTGAGTGGCATCACAGGAAGAATGGATGGGGGTGGCATAGAGGGCAGAGGAGCCAGGGACACATTGAGGCCTTCCTTCTCTGGTACTCAGGTGTCAAGAGAGAAAGCCAGGCTGCATGGTGAGGTAGAAGGCTTCTGTTTACAGCCATCTATCTCCCATAATTAGCCATTTAGGAAGAAAATAGCCTTCAAATTCAAAGGTAAATTGACTTACATTGGGATAATAACGTTTGATTGAGCACGGGAAGTTCATCTTTAGAGTATGAGAGCAAACAAATTGCTTTTCTTCCCTGGTGCTTGGAAAGAAACAAGACGAGATTGCAGGTGCTCCCAGAGCTGTGTTCCCATCGCTTCAGGGCATTAGCAGGCCCAGGGCTCAGCCACCACACCGAAGGTGCCCACTGCTGCCGCGCAGTCTCTCTGCCAGTTGTTTTCTGATCCTTGTTCTGGAGGGTTTTAAAATTATATTGCATCACATTGATGCAGCAATCAGTTATTATTGTCAACAAGAGCATGAAGAGACATAAATTCTCTCCCTTAGATAGAGGCTGGTTCATAAATACATTTCTTTATTGCTTCCTAGATTGGAAAGATTGCTCTGCGCTTTGGCTTCCTGGAACATCGTGGGGGCTGGGGAGGAGGGGGCATAAAGGATTTTAAATTTGGCTTCTGACTAAGGTTGTGAAATCCTGAATGATTCGTGACGAGGTCACTGGATGCCAAGCTCCCTGGGGTAGAAGACCCGTGGAGGAGTGAGACAGTGAGGCGGGAACATGCGAATAATTCAGACAGACCGTGATGCATGCTTTGATATAGACAAAACTGGTGGGGGACTCAGATGGGAAACAGTAACTAACCCTAACTAGAAAAGTCAGGACCTCTTTCCCCAGAGGAGAAGAGTTTACACCAGACCTTGAAAGGTGAGCCATGGAAGTGAATTATCAGAGGCACACAAGCAGCCCTTCTGGTACTTAGGGTCTGGCTGAAATTCAAATCTTACTTATGTCCCTAATGGAAACCAGGAATCACCTCCATGGTTCAGTTATGTCTTTATTCCCTTGTTTCAGTTCATGTATGTTTTGAGTAGAGATGAAGGAACTTGGGCAGCCCATAGATTTCAGTGCATGTATATGTACAGGCACGTGTGAACATGTACCACCAAAGTGTCTAGCTCATGAAATGAAATGTTTAAGGAGTTTAAATATAGAAAAGCAAAGCAAAGAAGCATATTTCTTTTTAGCTAAGGACCTGTGTTAGATATCTGTTGCTGTATTAAAATTAGTAGCTTAAGACAATAGACATTTATTATCTCTCAATGTATGTGGGTCAAGAATGGGCCTTCTGCTTCAAGGTCTCTCCCAAGGCTGCAATCAAGGTGTTGGCCAGGGCTGTAACCATCTCAGGGATTACCTGGGGCAGAAATTGCTTCCAAGCTCACTCATGGGATTGTCACTCTGATTCAGTTTCTTGCAGGCTGTTGGCTTGAGGGTCTCAGTTGCCAGTGGCCACCATCAGTTCTTGCCACGTGGGCCTCTCCAAGATAGCAGCTTTCTTCATCAAAGCAGGCCCCTGAGAAAGAAAAAGAGAGAAAGAGAGGGCCAACGAGACAAAACACGCAAGTCAGTCTTCTGTAACTTAGCTGAAGGAGTGATACCCGTCATGCTTATACTGTGTCCTATTGGTTAGAAGCAAGTCACCAGGTCTAGCCCACACTCAAGGGAGAGGAGTACACAGGGAGCTGAAAAACAGGAGGCAGAAATCTTTGGGAAACTGCCTGCCATAGGACCTTAGCGGTCAAGTCAAGTTCCCTGATTTTAGACCAAGAAAATAGAAAGCAGCTGCAGGTTGAAGCCAGGAGCAGAACCCTGGTCTTCTGGCTCTTTCTCTGAGGCCCATCAGCCAAAACAAAAGGTACACATCAGAGGGTCACAGAGGTGTGGACCGGAGTCGGGGGTGTCCCTGGAGAAGCCCGCTCAGAGCTTCTATATGCAATAGCTGTGAGCAAGGCCCCTTCAGAGGCTTGTGGCAGTACCAGGTTATGTGGCCAGGCATGACAGACCCCTAGAGGTTTTCATTTGAAGAAAAAGTCAAGTGGGCCCAAATTTTCTATGGAGAACTCTATGTCCCTTACTCAGATTCAGCCGAATGCCAAGAGAGTAAAATGTGAAGTAGAGAGCCACACAGGGGAGTGAGAGGAATCAACAGCTCAAGAAGAGCCAGTCACCTTTTCATTTTAAGAGTTAAAGGAAACAGAGAAGAAGAAAAGAGGCGATGAAACAGCAGGCGCTGTCGAAAGCGCTCCTGCCTCGTAGAGTCCATTAGGGGCCAAGACACGGAGCAGGGACAATGCTGCTGAGACAATGGCAGCAGCTGAAAGCCCTGGAAATAGGGTGCGCAGATTCCCGCTTCTGGGATGTCTTAACAGATTAATAAGGCTTTTGAGGATTTCCAGAAGCGTTTCTGTGAGTCAGAGCCCAGGAGGGGCCAACGTGGGGCTCTTTGAAGCCTCCCTTTTAGCAGCTTGAAACAGCAGACATCTCCGCACCCAGCAAGGAGGGGTGAGGCCTGGGCAAACCAGGGAAAGCTATTGTGTCTCTAGAAAATGGGAGCCCACAAGGGGACTTTAGAACAGCCCTGAGAAAGCCATTGAAGTTGGAAGGCAGGCACATTCCTTAGTTTGGAACAATTATCTGGCAAAACAATGGGAGGGAGACAGCCACTGCTCAGATACGAGAAAAAGGCACGTGGTCTTCAGACTGGGGTTGAGAACATTCTGGGAAACCTGAGATTGGCCCTGGAAGTCATTATAAGGCAAAGCCAAAATTATTTTTCCCATTGTAGAGGTAAGGAAACTAACACTCAAAGACATTAAGTGAATTACATAAAGTCCCTCAGGAGTAAATGACAGAGTGGGCAATCAATGTGCATCAGTTTCCAAAGTAATAGTGGCGCAAGCAAACTAGGGATTAGCTTTTCTCTCACATAAAATGAAGACTAGGGATAGGCAGGCAACCCATTCCTAGCACTGGCTTCCATTTTTAAGTCATACCTCATGGCTATAGAATAGCTGTTAAAGCTCCAGTCATTGGCTCCACATTCCAGAGAGAAAGAAGAAAGTGCCAAAGAAGTGCACCTCCCATGTGAATCAGCCATCTTTAAAGAAGCCCACCCAATGATTTCTCATATTTCTTATTAATCACCTCTAGTTTCTTCCAGGCAAAAAGCTAGAGAAATCCACATTTGGTTAACTTAGGTACATTGCCACCCCAACAGCATAAGTATTCTGATGACAAATAAATGGGAGAATGTATATTAGGTAGGAAAACAGCACACAGGACCCAGAATTCCTAAATCGAAATCCAAAGTTCTTTAGGCACTTCCTAGACTGCCAATGGCAACCATGGACAAAACATTGCCCAGACTACCAACCACTACCACAGTCCCTGACCCTGGCACAGAGTCACTGGCCATGCTGAACTGCTCACCCCAGAGGGCCCAAGCATTGGTGTGAGCCAAAAACTCCAGGAAAATATTCTGGCGCCTGCTTGTTCTTAAACCCCAGGAGCTGTTGGCCTGTCCAAAACTCATCTCTAAGAGGTGCAGTCTACTCTGCTCAAATTAACTCAACTCTCTACTTAGGGCTGTGTAGAACCAGGCACGGGTCTGTGCTCTCACTGTAGGGTCATTGCAGGATGTTATGGGGGAATTAAGTGACTGCTGTGCTCTGCCCTAGATAGAACTGAATTTACAAATGATACAGTATTGGTCAGGGTAAGCAGAAATGTGTATGCAGGAATGCAGGTGCGGAAGGATGGCAGCCCATTGCATATATTTTCATTAATTCGCCAGCGATCAGGGCAAGTTGCCACCTCTGCCCCATTGCTTCCAACTCGTACTCCATGTCAAGGACCACAAGGGCCCCATTTTTCACTAGCACAGCAAGCAAGGAACCCCACAACTCATGGAGAGGGAAGGTACCCAAGAGACTAGAGTGGGACCACTTGCCCTTTGAGACTAAAATGGTTTGGAGCTCCTAGTGGAAACTGAAGCTGATGACAGAACAATGTGACGGGGTTGTCCTTCTCACCAGCTTCCTCTTCCCCCATTTCCAAATTTCTTCCTGTGACATTTCAAGTTACAAGGCTCCCATCTCAGAACTTTGACTTTGAATGTCTTTTCATATTTGGCCTTAAAGAAGATGGTGTCGTCAGTGACCTTTTTAAAAGACCACGGGGGCTTAATTAAAAACTAAACTTGGCCACTTAATTCAGACGGTCCTGTCGACTTCTCCGCACTGATGTGAACTCAGCCTTGTCAGCTTGCAGCAGGCTGCTGGCACTGCCCTTTGGTGTCCCGACACTGCAGAGCTGCAGAATGACAGATGGGTTCCAGCCCAGGATCCAGGACCATCAATGCCCATGCTTTTGGTGAGAGAGGGTCCGGCCAATGAGAGCCAAGGGGCACTAAGAGCCAAGGGGCACTGATGGGGGAGGGGAATTCTGAGTCATCCAAGCTGGTAAGGGACCTCTATGCCAAGGAAGACAATAGGGGCACATGGGTTTCTGGCGATAGCTAGTCTAGATCAAGGGAATTCCTGAGAGGCCTGTCCAGCTGCCACACTCCAAAGTTCTAGGTCCTCGCTTTCCTCTGAGTGTCTCCATGAAGAGACCAGAACCTGTAGAATGCTCCATCCTGCTCCCTCCTCCTGCCTTAAAGATTCCAGTAGCTGGTAGGTGAATATCCTCTCCACTTGGAAACTGCAGCCCAGCCTCTGTCTCCGTCACTCAGACTCCCAAGACCACAGGCCATCAAACTCATCTGGCAGACTGGACTCAACAGTTGTTTCTGTTCCTATTATCCTACTGGTGGCAGCTTTTATCTCCTCTTCCTGGAAGAGAAAATCTGGGTTCAGGGGGTGTAGGTAAGCTATGAAGAGTTGCATGCTCCTGAGAGACACTGTGAGTTTCCATCTAGAGATGCCTCCTTCCCATTCCCGTGTGCCAGTCAGAAGTTAGGCAGCAGAGACATTCCCAGATGAAAATCATTTCTTTGTCATCCCGCCACATCAGATATCTATAGACTCAACGCAGTTGAGAAACATGGAAGAAACTTCTCAGAGAACAAATCAGCTGCTTGGCCCTGGGGCCAAGGTCATCACATTCCTGCCTTCCCCAATTCCAAAGGAAGAGAGTATGATGAAAGGAAACCTAGGTTCTGGCACTTCCGTCATTAACTGGCTGTGTGACCTTGGGCATGTGACGTAACCTCTCTGGGTCTCATGTGCCATCTCTGTAAAATAGGGTTAATAACATGTGGCTTATCTGCAGATGCTAATCTTCTAGGTTTCTTTTCACTTAATTAATTTCTTTGACAATTACTGAGCATCTACCGTATGCCAGGCACTAGGTCTGAGTAAGAGGCACGAACAGAGCATTCTTGTTAGGTGGTTTCATGGCATGAACGCTGGGCGTCGGAGCTCCTGGACTTCATGGCAGGTGATACTGGAGACTGGTGAGCAGCCACTGGAGAAGGCAGCCCGGCCATGAACCAGGGTCCCAATCTCAGCTTGTAGGGGCTTTCCTTGGGGCTCACCAAAGCCTGAAACAGAGATGCATCCCAGAGGTCTTTCCTACCTTCCTAGGGGCTGAGAGCTCCCTGCCTGCTGGGAGACCTCCGCCGCTTCCCCTGCTCCTAACGGAAGAAACACAGTGTCAGCCATGATTCTGACCCTTACATCATCACTTCTCATAGTTCTTCATGACCAGACACACACCAAAGAAAGCCTTTGAAAAACAGATGCTGCCTGTGCCAGCAGAGCTAGAAAAGGCTCTGGGAAGCTGCCCTAACCCTAACTCTAAACCTGCTGGTCACTGGGTTCAGGGGGCGTGGGTGAGCTAGGAAGACTTGTGTATTCCCGAGAGAGATTGTGAGGTTCCGTTTAAAGATGCCTCCTCCCCTCTCCCATGTGCCAGCCAGAAGTCGGGCAGCAGAGACATCTCCCAGATGAAAATCCTTTCTATGTCATCCAGCCACATCAGATAGCCGTAGACTCAACACAGCTTTCTGGAGCCTTTTCTAATTCAGCTGGCTACATGGAGGCTTCATATGCCATCAAGGCTTGTCAGTCCTTGCAGTTCCTGTTACTTCCAAGTGGACTATGTGGCCTGGCTGAAGGATCTGGAGGTCAACTTGGGTGGTCACCTGGTTCTCCCTTGGGAAAGAAGACCTCATTCTAGTCCCGTCTTTGCCACTGACCAGCTGTGTGGCCTTGGGCAAAGCCCCTTAATCTCTCTGAGTCACAGCAACTGAGGCATCAGTAAGAAGGTACTCACAGTACATACTGTGTGGGTTGTCATGAAAATTAAATGAGATAACTTTCGTAAACAGTTGGTAAGGCTAAAGAGGCTCAAATCGAAGGCCAAGTTTATGGTTAGGAAGACCCCATTAAGGGGAAGTAGGCCAAGGTACAAGTCATCAGCTAAGACAGGGACTGCACAAGGTCTCCCACTCCTGCGTGCCAGCTCCTGCTGGCTCATCCTCCTCCCTCCTGGGACCACCAGGCCTGCTTGACTCAGTCTTGGCGAGGGGCTCTGCCAGCTCCCTCCCACCCTGCCCCCACCTCCGGATCTCCGGAGCCAGGCTGAAGAGGAGGCTGACTGCAGCTCCTTTGTATTCCCAAAGTGGGCATCCACCCGCCTCAGGCCTGCCTTCCCCCACCCCCCCCCCACCCCCAAGTGGGTTAAGAGCCTTGGAAAGAGAAGAGAAGGTCGATGAAGTGGCTCTCAAGTGCTCTCCAGCCAGGCTGACAGCCCACATACCTTGTCACCATCCCCACAGCTGCGTGGAAGCAGGGCCACGCAGCTGGGGGAGCTCTTCAGTGTGTGCTTAGGACGGGGTGCCCACATGTGACAGCCGGAAAGGCCTCTGAGAGGCCCAGGGCAGCTGTAAAATAGCTTTCACCAGGAAACACCGCTCCCCTGCCCACCGAGGCAGAGAGTTCACAAATGCACCAGGCAACTCCTAAATGCAGGTTCCTTCTCTGTGACTTCAGAATTTTGTATAAGCTTTAGGACAACTTCCTCTATGGTCTATTCAGAATATCTGCTGTTCTATGAGGACCTGGCAAAGGAGAGTTGGCCTGGGGTGTGTGCTAGGGAATTTCAGAGCCGGTCTTGGAGACAGTTTCTGCTGTTGCCTCATTGTATCCTTAAAGGTACCACTCATGAGGCCTCTGGGGCCCAGCAAGAATAAGTGGCCCAGACCCCCCAGCGGCTGAAGGCCGTGCTGTGTGGGAAGAAACGACTGGCCTCCCACCCCAGAACCAAACCCTGGCTTTCACCTTACCCTTAGTTTTCACCAACTTCTCCATTTTTTCCTGCCTCCTCCTCTCCCGGTATGTAGTTCCCACAACTTGCCGCCAATTTTGCACTGCATAGGACCTGTGGCCAGTAGGAGATGGGAGGGGGACATACTGTGCCAACATGAGGAGGCAGAGGAGTCCAGGGACACGATTTCTTTTCCCCAGTGAGGTGGAAAGTGAAAGGCAAAGGCTCTGCAAATGTCCAATCTCTTTGGTCTCTCTTTGAGACATGTCAGTTGGCATGCACCCACCTACAAGCACAGTTGAGCAGAGTACAGACCGGGCCTTGCCCTCCAGGAGGAGGACAATCAGACTCCACTGCCCGAAGCCAGAGTCTCACTGCAATGATGGCAGTGAGTGACCCGACTGGCGTCCTGGAGAGGAAGTCTGAGAGCCATGACTCAGAACCTGGCTTCCCAACTTCCTGGGGCTCACATGTCCTCTTGAGAATCTACCAAAAGCTATAAAAATGATGAAGGTTCTCCCTCCCTAAAGCGTATATGCACAGTCACTCAAAATAAAGGAACTGCCCAAATCCTGCAAATCACTGCACTCTGTGCATGCGCAGACCCCCGCTGAGGAATTCCACTGTAGATTGTCTCATGCATACAGGGTAAACGACCAGCAGGAAAGCAAGTTGGGCTGAAAAGATAGCAGGGAAGAGAGCCAGGTGAGTGTCCATTGCCCACCCGGTATCCAGAGGGGGGTGCAGCAGGCTGGCAAATGCAGGCCTGCCTGCTGTGCCCACTTAGCACACGGCGCCCCGGTCCCCACAATGAGCAGGGAGAGGCTGCGGCTAGGGGCTGTGGACCGTGTGACGAGTCTGCTTGCTGCCGTCAGCCAGAGAAAGCTAGTGGAGTGGAAATGCCGGCACCCCTGCAGCCTCCCGATAACGGTGCTAAATAAAGGTAATTTTCAAGTCACCAGTTAACAATGGCTGAGCGCGCGAGCAATGACCGATGAGTCAGTCAATTACCGGGCCAGCTGTGGGGGAACGGCTCTCAAGAGCCGCCTGGCCTGCGGTCCACGTCCACACAAGGGTGACCTGCAGAAGACAGCAGCGTCCTGGCTCCACAGGAAGCCAAACCCACAGCATTTGTTTCTCCAAAGCCCTGGCATTTTTCCTATTGGAGAACCATTCGGACAAGCAGCGAGTCTGCGGAAGGGGTGGGTGCCGTGGGCTTTGGGCCGAGAAGTGCTTTGTGCAAGCCTCCAAAAGTGGCTAGACCACATGCCGGTTTCCCTCCAGCCCTCCTGGCCCCAGCCCAGCTCCTAGACCCCTCGCAGGAAAGATCCTGCATAAGGGGGCCCAGCCTATGGGCGGTAACCTGTTTCTGCTCTCTGATCAGGTCTCTTCCACCTGAGCTGACTTCCTAGCTGGGTGACTTTAGACTTCCGCTAGCTTGGGTTTTCTCATCCATATAAAGGAAACGGTGATACTTACTTCACTGTGTTGTTATAATGATTAATATAATAACTATTTGGGAAATACCTAGGACAGGGCTGGAGACACCGTAGGCATCTAATACATGGAAGTCCCCATCCCAGGGGTCCCACAGAAGGTTCTAGAATTTTATTTCACGGTCCATCCATGACTATGAGCAAGCCCTCAGCTGTCTCAGGGATTCCTCTCTGGAGAGTCCAAAAACAAGCAGGCCCCAGCCCTAGTATTGCAGGCTCCCAAACAGCCCTGAGGGAATGGGATGAGGATGGGGGCTGCTGGCCCCATGAGAGGTCTGGGCTGCTTGGGCTCCAGGAATGGTGATTGGGCAAGATACTGACTCAGGGTTGCCTTTACCCCTCCCAAAACTTGATAACTGGTGGCCATGCGTAAGTTACTTAAACTTTCTGATCCTCAGTTTCCTCGTTGGTAAAATAGAACATGATAACTTGATATGAGTATTTAAAGAGCCTGACATAGAATCCAGGACATAGCAGGTAGTCAAGAAATTCGGTATCATGGGTAAGAACACAGACCTCAGAGTCCAGTTCCTGGGCTCACATATGATCTCAATAAATGCTCAGTAACAGAATCCAGCATGAGTGTCAATGCACAGTGATGTTATAACAGGGAGGGGGGGTGCTGCCCCGTGCAATTATCCCATTAGAACACATGGAATGTCACCCTACAGGATGTATGCCCTTAGGTCAAGGAATTCTCCTGTTAAAGGATTTGTACCCTTGGGGTATGGCTGGTTACCAGCCTCAAGCCAACTGTTAGACGTTAACACCTTAGTCAGATCACTTTCCAATAAGGCAAGTCCTCAAGGGAATGAGTGAAATGGGACACACAGGACAAATACACTTTGACAAGAGGAGTGGGGGAAATGGGGAAGGAAGACCTAGGCAGCATGACCAGTGAGGGAGAGGTCTTAAGAAGCCTGGCCCCTGCTACCAAGGTATCTGGAAGGACAGAGTCGATTGTCTGTGTCTCCAGCCTCCTTGAGCTGGATACTGCAGCCCCAACAGTCACGGCTCGGGCCCTAATTTCACCCTCCATCACTTTCCCACTGAGGCTGAAATGGGGACAGATCGCTCAACACGCAGTGGCAGTGACCTTCACAGGCTATCTCGCTACCAACCAGTCCCCCGCCCCCACTTCCTTGAAACTGTGTTCTCTTTCCTCTGCTGCATCCACTGAGAGCCACAGCAGGGCTGAGTGTAACCATGGCAGACAGCAGCCCTGGGGAAGTGGAGGGAACAGCTGGGGGCTATTGAGCTCAACCACACAAGAGGTGTGCCCACTGCTGCACAACTCTGGAAAACCCGGGGACTTAGGGCAGAGCCCTGCAGACTTAGGGCAGAGCCCTGGGGCTGGCTGAAAAGCCCAATAAGAGCCAATCCCAGGACTTAGGGCCCAGAAAAGTGGGTATAATCTTAGACTGCACGAATCACCAAGTGGTATTCAAAACAGAAGGAAGTGATGTCCCTCTGGGCTTTGCTTGTCAGACCACATCTGGAATTTTAGGTTCAGTTCTAGAAATCTATGTGAAGGAGGATATTAATAAAACAGAATAGCCAAGGTGGTTAAGGTCAAAGACCATGTCAAATGAGGAAAAGGCAGGACAGTATCGTGGGTAAGAACACAGACCTCAGAGTCCAGTTCCTGGGCTCCAATATGATCTCAATAAATGCTCCGTAATAGAATCCAGCATGAGTGTCAATACTGGTTTAATATCAGTTTCCCAAGGATTGTGGTAAGCTCTGCTGCAGTTGGCCCTGGTTAGTATTCACGGGGCAGACCCTACTCCTAAGGATAGTCAGACCAGACACAGGAGCTCTCAGAAGGTAACAGAAATAGGGCCTCAGTCAGCAGCCAGGGCACCAAGATGTGTCCAGCCCAAGCCCAAGGGGGTAGGCGTGAGGATGAGGACACTGGCAAGGTTATGAAAGGTGATGGTATAAACTATGTTGAGGCATAGGGCACATCTTTCAAGCATCAATAACTGGTACACTGGTCAGGTTACCAAGCCTGGGAGGTAAGAAGATGTACTCATGCCCTATGGGGAGTGTCTGCATCACAGAGAGTATGGGGTACCAGAAAGGATGTGCTGTGGGTTCAGAAATATGGGAGTTCTTAGCCCAGTACTGCCATGTCATACACTGTGTGATCATGCACCCATGACCCAACCTCACCGAGTTTCCATCTCCTCCTTTGAACACAAAAGTTGCTACTTCACAGGGTTGTCAAGAGAGGAGAAAAGAATGTAGC
The DNA here is from genome assembly GCA_963574415.1 of Tarsius wallacei. Classification (NCBI taxonomy): domain Eukaryota; kingdom Metazoa; phylum Chordata; class Mammalia; order Primates; family Tarsiidae; genus Tarsius; species Tarsius wallacei. Next base: position 31,397 of record CAUYQG010093966.1, read on the forward strand.
CAGACACTTGACACACATAGCCCCTACTGGAATGCCAGCTTGCTCTCAATGGTGCCTATCAGTTTCCTCAGCCCATGGGACCCTGAACTCCTGGTGGGTGGGCAGGGGGTGGCTGCCAAGCCCGACCTGCCTTGGCCAGGAGCGGCACTGGTCGCAGACAAAGCTGGCCACAGTGCACAAGTCCAGGAGGAGTCAGAGGGCAGCTCCATACCCCACACAGGCTGTAGCTTCTGTGCCCTCCACACAGACACTGCCGACAGCCCAGACTCCTTCAGCTCTAGAGGGCTTGGAGGGCTCTTCATCTGCCATCATGTTATTTGTTGTCCTTGTTGCCATGATGAACAGAAGAGAAATATTGTCTCCAGCTAGAGCCGTAGGAGGCAGGCACCTCGAGAGGCAGCAGCTTGGGGTGGCAGTAATGGTTCTGATTGCAAGACTTTTCCTTGGGTTGCTGGGAGGGAACGTGAAATGCAGCAAGCTTGCAGGTGCTCGGGGTTCTGAGAAATTCCTGGGGGCTTGTGGCTCCCTTGAAGAATGGGTGCCAGGCTCCGCACCCCAAATTGCCATTCTTTCTATCCCCCTGCAGCCAGCTCCCTGCTGGAGTGACTAACGCCCTCGGTTTCCCCTGGCTCCCCCACATCACCTTCTTCCCTGCCTCAGCTCAGCTATTCCCAGGAGACAGGATTCTAGCCTCACTCATAAATCCGTCCATTTGACATCTATTTCCTGAGCACGCCTCCTAATTGCCAGGCTGTGCTCTAGGTGCTTAGGATATATTGGGGAATGAAACCGCTTCCTGCCCTTGGAGGCCTTACCTTTGAACCAGGGAGACAGACTCTAAACAAAAGCATAATAAACTGGTAAATTATATAGAATGTTATGATGTGTTCAATGCCGTAGGGAAAATAAAGCAGGGTGAGGAGGGCTGGAGTGCCCAGAGTTGGCACAAGGCTTAGGACTCCAAAGGGAAATTCCGCTAAGGGCTCCTCTCCTTCCCCTCCCTGCCCCAGGTTTCACCCAAACCACTGCAGGCTGCTATTCCAGGGAAGAAGTGTCCCCAGACCCCCCAAGACTCCTATCCCCACCCCTACCACCAATAGAGATAGTCCTCCCAGGTGGCTTACATTTTGCAAAGCACTTTTAATATGGAAAAAACTCCCATTTAAGCCTCTCCCAAGCATACCCATGGTCAAGTACACTTATTCTCATTTTGTGGATTAGGAAACTGAGGCTCAGAGAGGCTGAGTAACAAAAGACAAGGTCACACAGCTCTAATAAGTGTTAGAGTCAGAACCTGATCAGGACTTTGACTCCCCACCTGAGCTCTTCACCTCTAAAAGTGTTGCTGTCACATCCCTGATCTTATTTCATCCCACAGTGCTCCCATGAACTGGGAATAATAAAGCCCATTTTGCTTATGGAAAACTAAGACTCAGGGAGTTTAAGTAACTTACCTAAGATCACACAGCTAGCAAGTGGCCGATCTAGGACTTAGCCCCAATCTGCCTTGTGGTCCAGTGCTCTCTCCCCGAACCCTAGATACGAGTTTTTTAGTCAGCCTCTCCCTCCTTCCCGGAGCCTTCCAAAGATAGTCCTCTGGCCCTGCCTGCACCAAGGCCCCAGCTCTCCTTGGAGTCATTCATTCCTTGCATTCAATCACCCCCATGAACACTAAAAAGAAGAGAAAAGATAGATGGCGGTAAGAATTGTGTTCAACTATTTTACTTAAGTCATAATCATTCCTAATCTAAATTTGCTGGAATGTATTACACAACCTAATCATTCACATATATTGTACTGCGGTTTCAATTTAGTGAAAAGTAAAAGCCATTCAGAGGCAGAAATATGTTAAATGAACATCTCCCAGATTACTGTCCTTCCGTTAGATAAAGCACAGTGAATTTTTTCGAGTCAGGGATTGGGGCTGTCTTCTCTGGTTTGGGTGTGTTTCTGGCTTCTCGATGCACAATGGAAGGCAAAGGGAGTTGCAAAAAGAAAGACAACTTTTCAGGCTATGGAGCTAGAACAAGGGAAGGTTTGTGACTTTGGGGACATGACGGCTTCAGGACTCACAGCTCCTGATTGGAAAGCTGTCCAGCTGGCATCTGCTAGTGTTCGTGGCTTACCTCCACCTTGTGCCTCACCAGCTCCCTTCCAACCCTGCTCGGGTCCAGACCAAGCATGCCGTCACCAGAGCAGAGTGTGCTCTTTCTGACCTTGTCAGCCAGGAACAGTCAGCAGCCTCTCCTTCACCTGCCTGTCCCTTATTTGTCCTCTGGATGTCATGCTGCTCTGGTTGCCTCTCACTGGAGTATCCATACCACTGTATTGTCATTGTATGTTGACTTATCTCTCCCACTAGACAACCAGCACCTTGAGGCAGGGAGTCTAGCTTGTTTACGGTTGTGTCACCATAGGAGGTGTTCAATAAATGTTTATTGGCTGACTCAAGCCTTTGCATGCTGATTTGCCCTTTTCCCGCTTTAAGGGGCCTTGCCACATACCTGCCTCAAGACCTTTCTGTGAACCAGGCAGGTATTATCCTCGTCTGAATGACTCACCGCCAAGGAGCCCCCAGCAGATCAGTGGCCAAGTGATGTGAAACCACGCTTAGCTCCTGACTCAGTGCCTTAATGGTACTGCCTTGTTTTGTTTTGTTGTTGTTGTTGTTGTTGTTGTTGTTGTTTGAGTCATCGTCTCACTCTGTCACCCAGGTTGGAGTGCGGTGGCACCATCACAGCTCATGGCAGCCTCAACATCCTAGACTCAAGCAATCCTTCTGCCTCAGCCTCCCGAGTAGCTGGGACTACAGATATGCACCACCATACCCTGCTATGTTACCTAGGCTGATATTTAACTCCTGGACTCAAGTGATCCTCTCTCAAAATGCTGGGATTACAGGCATAAGCACCACACCCAACCCACAGTACCACCCTGTAACAGTTATTGCTACATGGGCAAATGGCAACACTCAAGTCCTCACAGCCTAGAAAAAGTGCTGAGGTTGGATATGGCATTGTAAAAATTGGATTCAAAACCACAAGACCTGAGTTCAGCTCCTGCTTTTGCGAGTTTATTTTGTGATCCTGAACAAGTCATCTAATTAAACTCTTTGAGCCTCCTTGTTTCAGTTTATAAAATGCAGGGTAACAATACTCACCCCCTCTAACGGTTATTACAAAGAACTAATGACAAGCAAAGTGTGAGAGCGGTTACATGCTCAGAGGCGGCAGTGTCCATGTGAGCAGAGAAGCCCCAGGGCCCTTCCGCCAGCTCATGTTCAGTGAGCGGAGCTCAGCAAGACAACTTTGTAGTTGACAGTAACCGTCTAGCTCAAGTTGGATTACCTAGTTACCTACTTACTCCATAATGATTTAGACCACGGAAATGGCAGCACTGAGCAATGTGATTTTTATTGATTTTCGCTGTGTGTTCCTCATGAACAAGGACACGTGAAGAGTGGCCACTCTAATTCAAGGTCCTCAGGTGCCTTTTCCAGGCCCAATGTCTTGCTGGGTTTTCCCAAATGTGCGCTGTAATCTGAACTCATCCCTCACATCCCATCACCAGAATGCTACTGCGTCCGGGAGGGATCCTGCAGCTGAGTAATGCTCTCCAATAGGGAGTTTGTTTTGAAAGAGAGGAAGTAAAGAATAATGTTCCTGTTCCAAGCTGCTGAGGGAATTAGGAAGGCAGACGGCCATTACTCAGGCTGGAATCCTGCCAGGCCTTATGATATCATATTTATTTGCCAAGAAAAACACCACCCTCCTATCTCTCAGGCAGCGTGGGGAAGCCGAAGCCCGACTCCAGTCACGTTTTGTGCAGTAGGTTTAAGACACACAGACGGAACTTAATGATAGCAGCAGCCGTTTACATTTATGTGGTATTAGATATGGTTACATTTATGTGGTACCTTTTGGCTAGATGGTCCCCCAGAGTGTGACAAGCATTCTGGACAGAGAAATAGACTGGCGTGGAGTGCCAGGCACCGATCCCTTCCTTCCCACATTTCTTAGCGGCGGCTTCCTGCGGGCCCTCTTTGCCATTTGGCTTGAAGGAGGAACATCAAGCAGTTTTCCCGTTCAACCCTCAGCTTCCAAACTCTGCTAAAAAAAAAAAAAACAGGGGATAGAAGCCCATCCTGTGGATAAAGTTTCACAAACGATCTTGGTAAAGGTTAATTCCTTTACGGTGCACTCTGGAGGGGACTGCAAATGAATTTGAAGTTGTCTGATGTCTGGCATGCTTGAGTTAAATGCCCATTATTGAGGCTCTGGCCTGTTGAGGGTGACCCATGTGTGGTAGTGGCATCTGGCCTGCAACTTGAAGGACATCAACAGGGGAAGCTGTTCCCTAAATCTAGACGAAAGCCCTCTTGCTTCGGCTTTAGTCCACTGGGAGCAAGGGAGAGAAGCTGGTAGTGCTGTTGCTCGTGTTATTCTGAGCACCCTTGTATGGAAGGAGCACATTTAAAAAGGCCGCCTTTGCTTCACTGTGCCTGCCTGCACAGCCTACCAGGCCACACCCACGGAACGGAGCCGAGCCAGAGAATCATGTACAGAGTGAGTTTTCAGACTACCGGGGGCGTTGTATTGGGAAGAATGGAAGGGGACCATCTGAGAATCCAGGAGAGTGGAGAGCAGCTGTCAGGGAGGGTGAACGTTGACAAATTCAGAGTCAGGCAGGAGAAGCGGCATCCACAAGAGCTGGCCAGACAGTAGAGGCGCTGGAATAAGTTGTACAGGATCTAAATCTGGCAACAAAGAGATGGGGATGCCAACACCCTATTTCCAGGGCACCAGCCAGCCATACTCTCCCTGGACCGTGATCCCAAGCTCACGTTGATTGTCTGTTTTCCTTGCTCAAGCACGCAGTCCACGACTGAAGTACGCGCCCTGACTGCCACCACCACCGCTCAAATTTCGCTCATGAGGACGGCTTTGTGAGGGATACATCATCTCATTTTCCTGGAGGTCCTGGGGGGCAGTCACCAGATTGCAAACGCTGAATGTCAGCTACATTAAGCTAACACATTCACATCATTGAAAAACCCTATTTACACATAATAAACATGGGGATAGTTGCCGTGGAGGAAATAATATAGTATTGATTAAAACAATGGCCTGTAATGCCTTCTGAAAGCCTGCAGTCACCAGCAACCTCCCCAGCAGGCCCTGCACACAGGCAGCCTCACTACCTGGCGGCCTCCAGTCTGCCGTCAGCTGTCACTCTCCAAATGGAGAAGACAGGCGTTTCCGTGGGCCACAGGGCGTGACAGCAGGAGCCTCCGTTTAGGGAGTCTTCGCCCGTGCCAGGCACTGTTCTGAGTGCCTGCTCTCATTACACCCCCACAGCAGCACCTTGAAATGGGTGGTATTACTATTTACATTTTATAAAGAAGAAAACAGGCTCAGAGAGGAGTTAATGTTTTGCCCAGGGTCTCACAATTCATAAGTGATGAAGCTAGGATTCAAACCAGGTCTGTCTAACTCCACAGCACACATACTGTATTCATCATGCTAGACTCCTTTGTGTATTCATTTTCTGTCTAGACATGTAAATATACAAAGTATGAGAGAGAAGCTTTGGTGTGCTATTAGCACCCATGCTCTAGGCGCTGGGGCCCTCGTCAGGGCATTATCACTGGTTTGGTATAGTGGGTGATGGAAGGCCTGTGACCAACTCAACCTTGGCCATGATCCCAGCTGTCCTGAGCTGGGGGAAAAAACCTGCAGTTTGGCAGTCCTGGAAGTTTCAGAAATGGAAAACCTCATTTTAGAAAGATAGCTTATTGCCCCAGAGCTGTTGGCAAGCCTAGAACGGGGGCACATCTTTCCCTTGGCTTGAAAAGAGTCCGCAGTCAGTGGAGGACAACAGGAATGTATAGGACCACAGATCGGTGTGTCAGACGAAGAAGGCTCCAGGAACACACCAGAGCAGGTAGCAGGCTGACCACATCAGTAATTTTCCATGAGGACGGGTAGTGGAATGGATAGGGGAGAGACAGGAGGGTCTGACTGTCGAGAACATATAGCAGTGTCCCTCTGTTAGCAATGAGCAGCTCTGCTGTGCTTTGTCATTTATAGGCTGGATGATGTTGGGCAAGTCACTTAGGCTTTCTGAGCCTCATTCCAAAAGTAAGGATAATGCTTCTTATGTCAGTGTTGTGAGGGCCTAATAGTGATAGCCACAATAGCATGTGGCTATTGTGCTATCAGCACTCTCGATTAAGGTCAAATCCTGATCTTTTAACCTTTTTGTGAATACTTGGTGACCTTCCCCTTCCTTCCTCGTGGGGCTTTAGACTTGAGACATCTGCACACAGTTCTCACCCCTTCCCCAACTGACCCAGAACTGAGGGCATCCATCTGCCTACTTCTCAGCTGTCCCTGCCATGCAGCCTGGATTTGGAAGGTAAATGGGCAGATTTTTGCATCTTCCGAAATCCTTGCTTCGCTGGGCTTCACTTTCTTCCGCTATAGCAGAGGATTTCCACTAAACCCCTGAACCATGTCTGGATTATTGCTTCTGGCAGCACCAGGGGAGTACGTTCTGATACCAACTCGCACAGGCAAAACACCGAAGGCAGAAACACAAACTAGGGCTTAGCGAGGCTGATAAAGGCACCACTGGGCTGCTGCGGGTGAGACTCAGGCCTCCTAGCAAGCAGTGTGTCCCTGCAGCAGGCAGCAGTAGGCATTGAGCCTAGTCTAGCCTGAGCTGGAGGACAGGTCCAGCAGAGGACTCAGTCGAGAGTCCACCCCTCCTTTGAGAGATGAGAAGACTGAAGCCCAGAGAGTCTCAATGATTTGCTCAAGATCACCCAGCAAGGCCAGACAAATCACATAGGCAACACCAGGACCAAATGGGGGGGAATCTGGCTTTGGGGTGGGTGGACTTGGGTTCTAGCCCCACTGTCACATAGCTGTGCGACCTTGGGCAAGCTGCATTAGTCCAGAGGCTCTGTTTTCCCGTCTGTGAAATGGAACTATAGATACCCACCTCAGGTATGAGTGCTCAGTAAATGGCCGGCCCCTTTCTAGCAGCCTCCCTCTGTCCCCTCCCAGTCCCCTCCCTGCCTCTTCAAGACAACAGAGGCCATCCTGTGAGGTGCCTGATCTCCTGCTCTGGCTCTGAGACCTAGTCCTGGCTCAAGAGGAGACTCCTAGCTATTGTACAACATGGTGATTATAGTTATTGTGTTATTGAAAATTGCCCAGAAATGTTCTCACACATACCCCAAACTTGCTAAATATGTGGGATAATGGATATGTTAATTCTGTCTGACTTATTCATTCCACAATATATGCATTTATCAAAATTCCATTTTGTACAACCCACAGAATGGTAAAAAATATTTGCTAATTGTGTATCTGGCAAAGGCTTAACATTCAGGATCTACAAGGAACTCAAATGAGCCAAAAGGAAAAAAACAAACAACCCTATTAAAAATTGGGCTGAGGACATGAATAGACAATTCTCAAAAGACATACAAGCAGCCAACAGATACATGAAAAAATGCTCAGCCTAATCATCAGAGAAATGCAAATCAAAACCACACTGAAATCCTACCTAACCTCAGTTAGGATGGCTATCATTAATAAATCAAAAAATAATAGATGTTGGTGGAGGTGCAGAGAAAAGGGAACACTTCTACACTGTTGGTGGGAGTGCAAACTAGTCCAACCTCTATGGAAAATAGCATGACAATAGCTAAAGGAACTAGAAATTGACCTTCCATACAATCCAGCAATCCTCCTCCTGGGAATATATGGCAGGTGCCAGGTATGTCTGGCAAGCCAAGATGACTTGACTCCTGCTTCTAAGGACCTTACAATCCAAAGAGACAGACAGATACATGAATCAATAAACATAGCACAGTAGTGGGAGGAGGCAGGGGGTCATGGGAGCAGAGATGTTTGGGGATGATGCTCTCCAGCAGTGGTAACCTGTAAGAATTGTCCAGATCCAAGTGCAAATCCAGACACAAATGCTGTCCCCTTCAGTGAGCTCCATGCAGTAGGGCCCCGGGCATGTTCTCCTCTTCTGTCCTGTTCTTTCTGCCCCTCTTCTCTCACTCTCTGGCTCCCCAGTTCTCCTCTTCTACTGGCTTTCTATATAAAACCAGGCTCTGTTTGCTCATGAGAGAAGTTACTGGTTAAATCAGAGAGCAATTTCCGGGAACACTGAGCACTCTGCGAGGATTAGGCCCCGTAGAAATGTAATAAGTAAATCAGAGGGATAAATGCTCAGACAACAAGCAGGAGGACTTAGAAAAATAAGCACTGCAGCCCCAGGCACCAGAGGAAGTCATCACTGACAGAGCAGCTTGAACTCCTCTGGCCCTGGATGGAATTTATGAGATTGGATTTTACACTCACCTGTGTTTGGGAGCTGACTACCCTCTCACGTAATAAATCCCAAGGGCTCCTGGAGCCCATACTGCCATCATCTGTCCTAGACTCACCTGTCCATCCTCCAGGGATGTCAGCAGTAGAAAGAGAGAGCCTCTCAGAGACATTGGTGAGCTCTGGCGCAAAGACCTTTCTTGGGCATTGCTTCATAGAGGTGTCCTGTGGACAGAGCATGGGTTTCAGGCTTGATCCAGATCTGGTTCTGCTGTTCTCTAGCTGTGCGGCCTCAGATAGTTGTGCACCTTTGCTGATCCTTGGTGTTTTCATTAACCGTGTGGAGGTAAATTACTGTCTCTGAGCATGGTGTAGGTAAATGAGAGTGTGTGTGAAAAGCGTCTCACAGAGCAGACACTTGTTCATAGATGGTCCTCAGTACATGGCAGCCCCTTTTCTTCTAGTCAGTAAGCCCAGACTAGGCGTGATAGGAGAGGCTGGAATTTATACATCTCCAAGGATGTGGGCCAGTCATTGGAGACAGAAGGAGCAGGACTAGTGCTGAGTCAGCGCCAGAGCCTGTTGGTCAGGAACAGTTAGCCACACACATTTCAAGAACTCTCCATAGAGCTAAGGTAGCATGCATACACGAAAACACGCTCACCCGTGCACCCCACATGTTCTCACACATTTGTGATACTCTCTGCCCGCCATGCGTCCACCTATAGGAACACACCGCATTCCAAATTCTCACGCTATCCCCACACCATGTGCACATATACAGTCCCACTTGTATCAGCATGTAGTCACACCAAGTCATTCTCATGAGGAAGTCCTCATCAAAATCCAAGATCATCCTTTTGCTTCTATAGAGTGTGACCCGAGGATATTCTTCTGTGAATTCCCATTTTGCCCTCCTCCTCCTTTGTGAGAGGCTGAGGAAGGACCAAGGAATGAAGTCAGGGTCTGAAATGTGCAGAGATGCCAAGGTGTATTTCCTGGGCTGCAAGCATCCTGGGCACAAAACATCCTAAAGGTTGTTTCTCTTGGAAAAGAGAACACTGTCTTCTAAATTTGGAGTAATTGAATGGAAGAAGGATTGATCTCTTTCTGTGTTGCCCCATGGTACAGATTTGGGACTAACGAGTCAAAGTTGCAGGGCAGTCGGGGATACTTGAGCTCAATATGGAAGAATTTTAAAATTATTCAAGCTCGCCAAAAATGAGAAACACAGCTTGCAAAGTAATGAGCTCTCTGTCTTGAGAAGGACTCAAGGGGAAACAATATCACTATTTCTCTGAGCTGCTATAGAAAGTGAGGGTGATGTGAGGGTGGCAATAAGTGACCTTGAAAGGCCCTTTCTATGCGAAGAACCTAAAACTCATCACTCAGTTTCTCATTCAGTTTTTCTCCCTGAGGTAAGGATGACATCTAAAACAGAGGAAGGACAGTCAGTGTCTAGGGTGCTGGTTGCCTTCTAGGATCTTCTACGCTGGGTTATCGGCCCCACACTGGTCCAACAGTTGCCCCAGACCTTTTTCCCAAGGACTTGGCATTCCCTGGATTCTGCCCCTGCCATCGAACTGACCTGAGTACAGAAGTACTAAATTTGTTACGGGTGACATTTTGATGAATTCAGACCCAAACTCACTCAGCTTATTGATCCTAGAGAAAATGTTCATCCTTTAAAGACCACCCAACTGCATACTTAATCCATGTGCCACACACCGGGTCGATATGAAACGCTGCCAAGACAAACATTTTGCTGAGCCTTTTATTGAAAGAGGGCTTTGTGACATTCTATTTCTCTCTTTCCTTCCATGCCGCCTGAGCCCCACAGAGGTTGAGTGGCCACCAGCAGGAAAGGCAGGGGTCCTCAGTCTGCTCCATAGCTGGCTAGCTATGGGACACTGAGGGAGTTCTTTAGGCTCTCTAAGCCCCAGTTTCCTCATCTGAGAGGTTGGGAAAGCAACATGCCCCTCCCCAGTTACAGTATGGAGTAAACAGCATGACTGTGCATGTGGCAAGGTGCTGAGTATGCAGTAGCTCCTGAGAAAACGCTGGTCCTTCCTTTTGGATTCCAGCACAGGGAACTTCACTTGTGCCTCATAAATGAATCCCTTTTTCCTCAGCTGATTGAAAAAGGCCCTCTCGATGTGCCTCGGAAAGCAAAGCTTCAGGGAAGAAAGGAGGCAAATTAAGAAGCGCATATGTACGTGTACACCTGAATTCAAACCAACTGCAGTAGCAGGCCTCAGCCACGCACAGGGCCACGGCATGGTGGGGGAACACACTGCCAGCCTGAGATAGGCTTTGGTGTGAGCATTTTGCAGATAAAGATGCTGAGGCCCCAGGACATTAAATAATACGTGAACTTCCTATCACTAAGTTATGTGTAAGGAAAAAGAACTAAATAGATGCTGTCTAAAATGGGAACCCAGGTAGGCAAAAATCGCTGCCTATCTTGTCCAACACAATATCCATAGCAACCAGAACTCACGCATAGTGAGCTTTCAATGAATGTTGAATGAATGAATGAATGAAGTTTAGGAAAAACTCAGATGAAAACCTGAACAAATGACTGCAAGGTTAGCCACATAAGGTCAACCCATACCTGAGGCTGACTTCTGTCATATTTTTGTAAAAGGAGGGGCAAAGGATGATAGATAGGTGCAAGGTTGGAGCCCTGCCCAGAGTTCTGTTCTCAAACCAATAGAGAGGATCTCAGACCTCAGCCCTCACCTTGGCCCCCAAGATTTTGAATGGATGTAAGGTGCTAAATCAAATGGCAATCTGGGCTGGGTATGGTGGCTTACACCTGTAATCCCAGCACTTTGGAAGGCAGAGGCAAGATGATTGCCTAAATGCAGGGGTTCGAGACCAGCCTGGGCAACTTAGCAAGACCTCGTTTCTACAATCAATCAAAAAAAAAAACTAACTGGGCATAGTGGCACGCACATGTAGTTCCAGCTACTTGGAAGGCTGAGGAGGAAGGATCACTCGAGCCCAGCAGGTCAAGGCTGCAGTAGCCGTGTGCATGCCACTGCACTCCAGCCTAGGCGACAGAGTGAGACTCCAACCCAAAAAAAAAAAAATGGCAATCTGTTGGATATTAGGATGGATCATCCTGTCTGTGGAGTCACTCATTACATATAAGTATTCACTGAGTGCTTACTGTGTCCTAGGCTCTGTGCTAGGTACTAGAGATGCCAGGATTAATAGAGAAAGTCCTCATTGTGCAGTCGAAAGGGTGGGGCAAAAATCCAAAACTATCGCCACATCTATGAGGAGTATCATAGCAAGGGTATGTACAAGGCAGGGGGTTGCCCATCTGCATGGATGGGTAAAACACCCAGAGAGAGTTTCTTGAGGGGTCTTGAGTTATGAGTGGGATGAGCTGCTTGAAGGGGGTACAAGAATTGCTGGTGAAGAAACAGCGAAGGCAGAGGCACAGAACTGGAATCAGCAGGCCATGTTCTCAGAACTGTTCAGACTAGCCTTCTGTGGAGTATGGGGAAGGTCAGGAAACAAGACTGGGGAAATGGCCAGGGGATGTTCATCCCTGCCATTCAGGGAACTTGCAGGCTGGGAAAGATACAGCTCTGCCCTGGAGTAACTCTAAGCAGATCTTTCCCCTCCTGTGAACTTTCATTTCCTCCTCTGTAGAAGGTTGATTGGGGGTGATTTCTGAGGTGCCTTCCTGGTTCTAACATTCTATAACATTTCTCACTAACGCACAAGATCAAATAAGTACACAAGACTAGAGGCATAAGAAAATACACAAAGAAATAGGGGTTAATCTAGTGCAAACTGTGTGAAAACTGAATAGATGGCTATACAGCTACTCTCAGAAATACCTGTGGGGTCACCATCCCCCAGCCTTGGAACCCCATGGTTCTTCCTCCAGCCCTCAAGGAAGGGAGGGTCCCAGCTGTCCCCTCTGGCAGTCTCTCCCTATGGAAGCTAAGTGCCCCTGTGGGTGTCGCAGAAAGAGACAGACAAGCGGGCTGCCCTCCCTGCCTTTGTGCTGTGCCAGGGGTAATGCTGAAATTCATCTCATCCACAGAGCTCTCATCACTCAGAAAACAGTTCATTTGATAAAAAGTAGAAGGGATTCTCCACATGGACCTCATTTCTTATGGTGGGCTTCATTGTTAAGCTACAATGCTCAAGAAAGTGGAGGTATTAGGCCCCGACAAATTCAAATGCTAGAGGGATTTTAGGATCACTTTTGGTTGAGGTTCTTCGTTTGGAGACTGCTATGATCTGAATGTTTGTGTGCCCCTCCATTTATATATTGAAATATTCACCCCAAAGGTAATGAAATTAGGAGGGGTGTCCTTTAGGAGGTAATGAGGTCATGAGGGTGGCACCATCACAAATGGGATTATAAGTGCCCTTATACGAGAGGTCTGAGGGAACTTCTTTGTCCCTTCCACCATGTGAAGACACAGGGAAAGGTGCTGTGCTATCTATAAGCCAGAGAGCTGGCCCTCACTAGACACCAAATCTGCCTTGATCTTAAACTTCTCCGTCTCCAGAACCATAAGAAATAAATTTCTATTGTTTATAGGCCATGCAGTCTATGGTATTCTGTTATAGCAACCCACATGGACTCAGACGGGGGTGAGGGGAGTGGCGGTAAGGAGCATTAACCTCCTTGAGAATATGATGAAAGCCCTAGAAAGAGGCATATATATTTTTTTTCTTTGAGTCAGTGTCTCATGCTGTTGCCAAAGCTGGAGTGCAGTGGCACAATCACAGCTCATGGCAACCTCAACCTCCTGTGCCAGGCGATCCTTCTGCCTCAGCCTCCTGAGTAGCTGGGACTATAGGCATGGGCCACCACCACACCCAACTAATTTTTTTTTTTTTTTTTTTTGTAGAGACAAGTTCTCATTATGTTGCCTAAGGTGGTCTCAAACTTCTGCACACAAGTGATCCTCCCACCTCAGCCTCCCAAAGTACTGGGATTACAGATGTAAGCCACTGCACCAGGCCTATATTTAATTTTGTATGCAAACTCACTCGCCCTCTTAATTGAGGTCCCCTAGAGATCTTCAGACACCCAATTAAGTCTCCCACCCTACTTCAAACTCTATTTCTCAAATGAAGAAATTGAAGCCCAGAAAGATTAGATGACTCGCCCAGGGTCACCCAGGTAATTAGAACAGAGCCAGATCTCCAGGAAAGCAGGCCAGTGTCTGCCCCAAGCAGGGAGGAGCCCAGGAGGCACCAGATCACTGGTGTCTGAGCCAGAGCTCAGTCTCAGGCAGGGAGCACAGGGGTAGGAGGGGGCAATCAGGCTAGGTTGCCTAGTGCTCTGCCTTGAGAGCTGGCTATCCCCAGAGCTTCTCTCTGCTGCCTCTCTCTGCATGACAGCCAGGCTTTCCTGAGGCCCCAGCCAGAAGGAATTTGGGTGATGGCTCCCTGACTCAGCACCCTCTGAGCAGCCTGCAGGCTCTATTCCACCCAACGCTCCTCTTAGGGAAAATTAGAGGAACTGTGTCTCCTGAGCAGATTTAGATCTGTGAGTAGCAAACTCTGCACCTGAAGGGAGTGGCAGGATTTAATTGAGCTCAGGCTCTGAAGTCAGAGGCCCAGATTCAAGTCTTGGCTCAGCCCTCTTATAGATGAGCTGACACTAGGCAAGGTATTTAACCTGTGCAAACATCAGTTTCCTCAGCTGTGCAATCAGGACCATCATAGTCCCTCTTCATAGGGTTGGTGTCAGAGTTAAATAAGATAATTTATGTAACGTGCTTAACACCGTGCCTGACGATGCATTTTAGCTGTTTTATCACACTGCCTAGGAGGTGCCCAGGATAATAAGTCCTTGCCTTCAGGACTTCAAATCGGGCTACTTATTGTTATCCTAGACAATGAATGGTAAGGAATCCATCTTCTGCCCTTCCAAGTATTTGCAAAAGAGTACAGTGAGAGCTTCCAGAGGAGCACTGGGAAGAATTTGCTGCCCTTAGCTGCTGCTTCCCATGGAGAGGTTGTGAGCTTGCCCCATCTGGAGACTTTAAAGATAGGTCATGACCTTGCTGGAGTGACTGGATGTCAGCTCTGCCAGGAAACAGGGAGTGAACCACATGAGCTCTCCTGGCCATACCTGCATGCTTCTCTGACCGGATTTCAGCAGCTCAGCTCAGCAGTCAGCGAAAACAGGATGAGGCATGGAGGGAGGGTGACTCACCTGAAATGAAGCAGAAACCACAGGTGGAGGGCCTTAGTCACATCTATGAAAAGTCTAGAAGCCAGAACTAGGGTAAATGGTCCTCTCCTCAGATGTCAAAGCTCTGCCAGTGGTGTGCTAGGAAACCAGTTTTTGGGAGGGGTGAAGAAGGGAGGAGAGATGGGGAGAGGGGAGAAGGGAAAAGAACCCTGTTGCAGTTGTGCCACCTCCCTTAGTGTAAATTGAAGCTACGGGTGTGACATCACTGAATGCCAAGATGGGGAGAAATACGCACAGTCGGCTCTTCTAATCTGGTACTGGATGTCCACCCTCCTGGCTACATCTACATCCCAGGCTCAGCAGGATGGGCCGGTAGACTATCATCCCTGGGCACTGGTCCCACCTGAGTCCTTAGGAAGAGCAAAGCCTATGTCCTGGACAGCTTGCACTAAAAGCAGCTTCCTCCTGCTCCTGAGTTGAAACCTCCCTCCCTAGAATCCCTACCACCTGGTCCTGATTCTTTCCCTAAAGTCCTGCAGGCAGTCTTCTCTCTCTCCTACTGCACAACCAGGCTCCCTCCCATGCCTCTTGTGGCTAGACTTCCAGAGCCTTGCTGTCCCAGCCCCCTCCTCTGGGTGCCTCCAGCTTTGTCCATGTGCTCCTGAAAACATGACTGAAGTGCAGGGCACTCTCCTCCATGTGGTCTGTGCAGTGCCAGATAGAACCTTTTCTCACCTGCTTGAACTGGACATGTCATAATAGATCTCTCTTTAGATCTTTCTGTGTGTTTGTTCCAACTCCTTGACTTCTTTGTAAGATCCCAAGACTGGGCTTGAACCTTCTTTCTACCTCCAATGCCTAGTATGCACCTTGTACTCACCCTGCAGCTCAGTGACTGCTGGCCAGGTTAACAATGACCAGGTTTCAAGATCTGCTCCTCTGTTTCTGCAAAACATCAGCCTCGGACTCACACTACTGTGCAAACCAGGAGTGGTAGGCGCTAGCAGGACAGCCATTGGACAAACGTTTTCCCCAAAGGCTGAGTAGCTGTGGGTATTATCTTAATTCTGACAGTACAGAAGGCTCAGTTAAACCACAAAACTGGAGTCCTCAGGTTGATCTTAGAGTACTGTAACACACCCTGTACTTGATTATGTTATTTGTATAACTAACTACTATTGATGGGGCACTTACAATGCACCCAGCCTTGGTCCCACACATCTAAACTTCACTTCCTAGTATTTTGTATACATTGTCTCTAAACCTCATCATGATCCAGGACTTCTCCTGGAAACTGAAGGTGGGCATCTCCAACCAAGAGCCAAGAGGCAGTTGGAGAGCCCACCATCCTGTATGAGAAGTCCCAAGAGCTGTGGGAGCCAATGGTCCAAGCTTCCTGGGCTGGCTTCTCTCCACTTCAGAGTCAGGAGAGGACCCGGCCCTCCCATCCAAAGCTTGTAAGCTGGATAGCCAGTATTTCCTGATCACCAGGCCCCTCGGCTAAAAGACCCTCTTTGTCCTAGCCCAGCCTCCCTCGCTGGGTCCTGGCCAGAGAACTTTCTCCAGATGAGCAAGAAGTATAAATCCTCCTGCAGTTCAGGCCCTCCTTCACATTGCCGTGACCATGCTCTGTGGACTGGTCAGAGCCTGAGTCAAGGTCCCTGATGGCTCATATGAGAAAACAGGCCACAGAAGCACACTGATCCCCACCTCCCATGAGCGCTGAAAACCTCAGAAGCACAATTATTCCTGAACAGATCCAGGAAGGGCCAGTGTGGATCCAGGCCTTTCCTAGTACCATTCGATCCTATTCCAAGAAGTATGACACAGCTCACAAATGACCCAGTGAATGGGTACTGGTAAAACTAGGTAGGTGGAGGTAAAGGAGGTGGTGAATGAATACCATTTTTCTCTTTGGAGGAAATTTCAGTCTAAGGAGTCAGCGGGAGTCTGGAATTCCTTCCCATTCTCACACTTTAATACGTGAGCATGCACACACATAAACACACACCCTCTCACACCGTCCCAGCCGCCCTCGTCCTCTGATCTGGTGGGGCTGCTAGGTTGTATGGCCCCAAATGGGGTCACCTCTCTAGGGCTCAGCTATTGATGTGCAGGGCTTGCGCAGGCCCTGGCATGCCTATTAGCAATCAGCCTCCCACTGGGCCGGCCTCTGGTGAGTAAACTTTCATGTTCTTATTAAGTGATGGCTGGTGGCTCAGCATCACTCCCCTGGATCTGTTTGAGGCTGATTCCTGACTCAAAGCTCTCACACTCTCTTTTGCCCCCTCACTGCTGAAAGGTTATCATTGGAGAGAAGAAAGGAGCTTTGATTTTTGTGCTGGGCTGCCAGCTTAGATCTGGGCCTCTGAGGGAAGTAGAAGAGCTGGGTTTTACCCCAAGCATTGGATTCAAATCCCAGTTCTGCCATCAGCAACTGGGTGACTTTGGGCAGGAGATAGTGAAACCTCTCTGATCCTCAGTGTCCTCCTCCATGAATATGGAGGGTTAATGAAGAACATGCTCTTGCTTCTTCAACTGCAAAGCCCTGTGGGTGTGTTAGTTGCTAACAATACCCAGTCACAACCTGGTTTCCACATTCTCTGATCCCTGTTCTCCTCCCTCAGGATGAAGCTCCTTGTCTGGGGCCTCCAAGGGACTTCCTTGGAGATTTCTGGAATTCATGGGCCAGCTATAAATTATCTTTGACCAAAAAAGGGCAGATAGAATCCAGGGCAAGATCCAAGTCATACCTAGCAGGCAGATGAATCTACTCCTGCGGCCTTGACCTTACCCTGAAGAGTTATCCCCCCAGCAGGAGTTCACCCTGGGAACCAGCTCTACCATTCTCGCCTCCTCCCCTCCTCTCCTGGTCCCAAAGTGGCATTTGAGATGGCATTTGAGCTTTCTTGTTTTTGAAGGCAAAAGAAACATTGGACTAGGGCCTCCATCTAGCTATATGGATAGCTAGATAAATAATTACTAAATAAATAAATAAGTGAAAATAAACAAAGAAAACCTCCAATGAACTTGAATTGCTGCCGTGCTGAGAGGTAACTGGGAGATTCAATTTAATTATAAGATACAGTTGTTCTAATGGGGTGTGTGAGGCTCAAGGAGGATTTCAGTAATGGGAGGACAGCAGGGTTCCCTGCCTTTTCCTCTGGGTCCTCTCCTAACCCCACCACCTCCTTTCCTCCCTTGCTGCGTGGGCTAGGGTGAGTGGGGGAGACAGGCAGCTGCCTGGGCTTTGCTCTGCCCTGGAGGAGAGGTCTTGCCAACCCCTGGCCCTCTGCTCCTTGCCAGCTCCCAAGGTGGCCCAAGTTAGAATGCCCTAGAGGCAGAGCAGGCAGAGCAGGAGAGCTCGGCTTACATCCCTCCCTTCTTCCACCCCAGTGAAGGTGTGTAGCATTCCTGTACGGACAAGGCCCACCCTGCAAGGCAAAGCATGAGCACTGGACTGTGAATCAGGCAGCTGTGACTGTGTCTTGGCCAGGGGCAAGGACATGCCATCACCTGGCCTCTTTCCTGCAATGCTCTTCCACCCAGAAAGTGGAGGGGGCACCCCCAGCCCACTAGACCCTCACCCACCCCCTCCACCCCAAGGTCCCTAAAAGTCTTACTCTCCCTCCACTCCCAGGACATTTTTCCTCCTCTCTGTCCTTTTTTCTTGTGCCAAATAAGAGCAGATGTCTCCCTCCACCCCAACCTCATTCAATGGGACTTGGGAGACTCAAGGGCAAAGGCTGAGCATTTCTGCCTGACCCTAGCAATAAATTATTTAGTCAGTGTATGGCCTTTATGGGACCCTCCCAATTAATCCTCAGCATTTGTGGTTTTATTTGGGCCATCAATGGGTAACAAGTTGTTTGTAAGCACATCACTAACCTCAGCAGTCATGCCCCTGCTGTCCACACAACTTGAGCAGGCGCTCATTCTCCACCCTTCCCTACCTCACCCCCACCTCCGTGCCTCCCCCAGGAGGCAATTCCTCCTTCTCCATCCCCAAGGAAATGGACTCCTCAGGATCCTTGCTCCCAAGAGTGCTTCACAGTGCTTCCACCCACCCAGCAACAATGCCCACAGCTCCATCAGTCAGCACCCTCTGGGCAGCTCCCCTCTTCCCACCAAGGTCTCTGCTGGGCCCCTGGGCTGTGCATTAGGGCTGCATCATCAGAGAAGGGTGCAGCGGGCCTGGGCTCTGGCACCAAATGGGCCTGGGTTTTAATCCTGCGTCTACCACTTCCTAGTTGTATGATTTCAGGAAAATTGCTCAACTTCCCTGAGCCTCGCCTGCACAGCGGAGCTTATAATCTGTAAGTTAACTAATCTGTGCAAAGATTAATTTAACAAATCAATCTCTTTGGCATAATGTCTTATTGGGCCTCTGCCTTCTCAAAGATCTAGACCTCAAGAGGACTTCAGGGGATGGGGTGGAGTGGGACTTTGCCTGCCTCCTTATTGCCTTCAGTCTTAATCTTTTGGGGATTCTTGGTCTTATAAGAAACAAGAAAAAAAGAGATTCCCTCTTCCTGCCTGGCCTCCCAGCTGTGATTGACTGGCTGCACCAGGCTGAGCCTCCCCAGGAACAGGACACACAGCTGTGGAGCATCTGGCCCCATTCAAACAGTAGTCACTGACTTCCAAGTTCCTCTTAAGGAAAGTCTAAAAGCCTCCCAGGCATATGGCCCTTAGCAGCCCCTGTTCCTCCAGGGCGAGTAGACTAATGACAAGCCAGGGGAACAGGAATGACCTTCACGATTGTGTTTCTTCATATGTTCCCCCACCAAACAAGCAACCCACTGGGATTAGACATCTTAAATCAGATGGGCTGAGCCATTCTTGTACATGTGATAAAACTGTTCCCCATACAACTATTCAACCAGCATTATTAAACGTTCCCCCTTGCGTAAGCATTCCCCTCACAAAGAGATTATACTGGTAGTCCAAAGAATCTAGTTTGTAATTGGCTTTGCAAAGAATCTAGTTTGTAATTGGCTCGACAATGACCCTGAGGAAGTTATATAACCTTTTGGATTCTCAGTTTCCTCTTCTGTCAAATAGGAATAACAACAGTATTACCTTATAGTTTTGATGAAAATTAAAGAAAATAATGCATGTGAAATGCTTAGCCCAGAGACTAATAAATCATAAGCAATCAGTACTTGGCAATTTTAATTGTGACAGTGAATTATGTGAACTTGACACCAGGTGGGTGAGTCTTTGGTGATGCTCGCCAGTAGAGAGGTGCAAGATGACCGCACCCAGCCCCAAAGGGAGTAGTCAGCATCCCAATTTCAGTGTGCAGAGGGGTGGGGTGAACTCTGCCAACTTTAGGGCCCATATTGACAGCCAAGGGCCCCAGAAGAACCTGGTGGCTGTGTTGGAATTCCAGGTAGGTCATCCGTTGGGAGAAAGACCCCAGGCAGTGTCTAAGGGTATGGGAGGAGCCTAGCCATCCAAGGAGAGAAAGATGACAGGAGTCAGACAAGGTCTCTGAGAGCTAGCCCAATGGGCTGAGACTCAGAATTGGTGAGGAGTTGAATTTCTCAGAAAATGGAGACAGAGCATGGCAGGATGCACCAACATGGAGTCAGACAGACAGGGGTATTCCAAGCTTCCCCACGCACCAGCTGCGGGACTCTGAGCAAACTCCTTACCCCTCTGAAATGTCAGTTTCTTTATAAATAACATCGGTGTAATAACACCTGGGTTCATAAGGTTGTTGTGAGGATGAAACAAAATGAGGAAAGTTAAATGCTCCCTTTGCTGCTCAGCAAACGTCTGCTATCTTTTTCCCACCCTAAATGTACAGGCCAGTGGAGCAGAGATTTGAAGAAGCCAAAAGATTTATAACCACATGAGCATGCAGGTTCATGGGATCTGGGGCATAGCAACACAGACAGTTCTAGCCCTTCCAGCTGGTGGTGAGGACTTGCTAATAATGCCGCTTGCCTTGGCCATGCAGTGGATGGGGCTATGCCAACCGGCAATGGCACAACTGAGGCAGGCTGAAGAGGGTAGGGGCTGGCAAAGGGCTATCCCAATGTTAGTCATTACTACTGCTGTACGAAGTCGCAAGGTGCTTATCAGCAGGTGTTTGAGGGAGCCATGCATCCTGCAGGAGCTAGTGAGGATAGAGTGGGGGGGATTCACAAAAACTTTTTGGAATTACCACAAATGATTGTCAACTCTTCCTAAAAAATGATAACTCGACATGAGCTTTTCATGGAATCCATTGTTTTTAAAAATTAATTTAAGACCACAGCTGTTTCAGATTTCTCTTATAAGAATTTAATTGGTATGTAATAGCATAGTTAATTAAATACAAATCAATAGTTTAAAACAACTAATTGATACTTAATATGAATGGGGAAAAACTTAGTTCTAATATAATTAACTCATATTAAATAAGCAATGAAATAGCAATTATATCTTTACAACAATGTAAAGTTTATAGTTCTTTAATAAACTTAGAATTAGCAGGCAATGAGATCCAAAAATTATAAAACAGGTATTATTGGACTATTAAACATTTATCACTTGTCCTCGAGGGCCAGAGCCAGGCACTAGTCAGGATTAATTTACCTTTGCTACTCCCCTCATCAGGCCCCTTTACTACAGAAGCTGATCAGGAAACTGTGATCTTTGCATGATTTATGGGCATCATTACTGCCTGCGAGTAATTATGCTAAAAACAGAACTAGGTAGAACCGATGCAGACAGCAGTTGTGCAGCAGAACCAAGGTGAGGACATTCCAAACACGAGACTCCAGCATTCTGCAATGGCAGGGCAGAATGGCTGCTGATGGCTACTGGTGACTGACGGACAGTAAGAGAGACCACCAGTACAAACACACAAAGACAAGATCTGGGACAATCTCTAGCCTTCAGGGCCCTTTGCAAGGGCATCCCTCACCAGCCCATTGCTCCAGCTCTCTTCTCCTCCTCTGGACTCCTGAAGAAAAGATTGTCATTTGTGTGGAAATAGCTTGTATGTTGCCTCATGATTCTTTCTCTACTGAACTGCTCCTTGGCTTTGACTTTTATTTACCTCTTCACAAGTAGATGCCTTGTATAACCAACTGGATTCTAATTTCCTTGGGCTAGGAAGCTCGCCTTGTTTATTTTTGTTTTGCACATAGTGCCTAGCAATGAGTATCCATGGATTGGACTTTATACCATTGATATTTATTAACATGTGCTAATTATAGAGGGATGTTATCAACGCCTGTAGCAGAGTCTACCCATAGTATCCCACTGCTGTTTCTCCAGAATGAGATATTCACCCTCTGAGGTCAGTGCAGCTGTTTAAAAATATTTTTGTTTCAGATCGGAACTCTGGCTTACATTATCATCCGGGTCCTTTTGACTTGAGAACCTCATCCCCTCAAATACAGGAAGTCCAAAAATGTACAATTATCCCTCTGTGACTTAATCAACTTTCTTTGTCCTCACCCTGCTCTGACAGACATCACTCTTCCTTTAATCTGTTCAATGAAAGACAGAGGGGTCACCTTTGCCCCCTTCCTCTGCTTGCCCCAGTGGGTCACTTAGCATCAGATTATCTCCGATTCCCCATTTTCTCTCTGTTCCCAGCCCTGCTGGTCCCTTAGCCTCTCCTGCTACAACCACCTTGCTGATGTTCTTGACTCATTTTGCTTTCCCAGACCATTTGACTCATGGCCACCGCACAAACCTTCAGAGTATATCACCTAACAGTTCATCACATCACCATGGAGGAGTCATTCTACCTCTCTGTATCTCCACTTTCACATCTGTAAAGAAAAAAGGAGGCGGAGACTTGATGATCTCCAAACTTGATTTTGGTCTTTTGTTTCTAGTCATTGAACTCACCTTTATCAGATACTTAATTCTAGGCACTTTTCACCACAGGGTGGCTCATTTGATTTTCATATTAATTGTGTGAGGAGGACCTTACTATTAGTATTGACATTTTAGAGATGAGAAAACTAAAGCTCAGAGAAGCCTCACTGGTAAGTGCTGGAGTGTGGTTTCAGCCAGCTCTGTTAGTTCTGAAGCATCCGTGGCCTCCTCTGACCCACATGGTTTCTCTGTGACTCCAACCAGGTCCCGCTGGCATGTTCTCCATATGGTCTCAGTCACCATCTGGAAAATTTGAGCTATTTCTGGCCCCTCCACTGCTCTCTATGTTGAGGTGCCAGAAATCTGGAGGCTCTAGATGTCCTCATGATAAAGTTCAGGGTCCTCCTCTTGCTTTCTGACCTCTGGACATCTTCAGCAAGCAGGAAGAGGAGGCAAAGGCAGACCCATCATCTCTCGCCTGGAGTGTGGCAACAGTTTCCCAGTTGGCCTCTCTTCTCCAGATTCATCTACTCCCATCCGTCATCTGTACCAGTGCTAAAGTATTTAATGAAAATGTGGTCTGTCTTTCCCCTATCTTCATGGCTCCCCACCTCCTGTGGGAGAATACCCAGCCTCCTGGGCCAGGCTCACTGGCTGCTCCAGGATCTGGTCCCTGGCCACATCTCCTGACTCATCTCTCTTCTGCTGCTCCTAAAATCTTTGCTACAGCCATACCAAACTGCCTGCCAAAAAATACTCTAGTTCTTGTTTGATAGGCTGCTGGGTTAGTCTTCTACAAGTGCCCTTGAACTAGTGTGACTGGGCAAGTTGGGGACAGGACAGGAAGACCTCTTACAAGCAGCCAGTCAAATGCACTGGACAGTCTCAGAAATGGTGAGATAGGGACTGGTACCTGTCTACTGTCACCCATCTCTGTCCACAGTTACTTGAGAGCTCATTAGCCCCTGGACTGGAGAATAAGAAAGTGCAATCCAGGCCACTGTGGTCCTCACCATGGAAGCAGGAATATCAAAGGCATCCTAGTTTGCCACTGAGTGCTCTTGGACATGCAGACACAAGACCAACCCTCCCTTCCTACCTTCCCTCTCTCCTGTCCCCTCATGGGCCCACCACCCCCACTACCTCATCTTAGCAGCCCTGGTGGCTGCTCTCCAGTTAGTTGGGACCTCTGAGCAGGGAACGATGCTGCTCCCCACTGGCAGCTCTGTGACCTGGAGTTGGGTTATAGAGAACCATGGCTAATAGAGATAACCCGATCCCACAAGGAGACCAGCTCATCCCTGTCCTCTCTATATTAGGGCTGCTGTAGCAAAGTACCACCATCTGGGGGCTTAAACAACAGAAATGTATCATCTCACAGTTCTGAAAGCCAGAAGTCCGAAAGCAAGATGACAGCAGATATGGTTTTTCTGAGGGCTGTGAGAGAAGGATCTGTTCCAGGCCTCTCTCCCTAGCTTTTAGATGGCTATCTTCATGTTCATACGGTATCCTTCTTTTATGTGTGTCTGTCTTTAAGTTTCCCCTTTTTGTAAGGACACCAGTCTGTGGATTAGGACCCAACCTAATGACCTCATTTTAGGGTGATCACCTGTGCAAAGTTCATATCTCCAAATAAGGTCACATTCTGGGGTAGTGAGATTTGGACTTCAACATATGAATTGGGGGGAGGGGACAACAATTCAGCCCATAGCACCATCCTAGCCCAAGCCACTAATCTCTGTTCTTTGTTCTCTGATCTGTCTTGATTTGTAGCATTTGCAATCCTAAGATCTAGTCCAGAAATCAGGCCTGAATTCTAGCCTGAGCGCTATCACCAACTAATGCTCTGGCCTTAAATTTTCATTTTACTTCTCTGAGACTCAGTTTCTGAAACCAAAATGGAGGAAATAATTTCTGCCATGCCTACTTCACAGAGCATCTAATGAGATAGAGAATATGACAGGATCATGAAAAAATAAGTATCCCACAAATGTGAAATAATATCACTGTCTCACTATTATTACTAGTAAGAATAAAGTACCCCTAGGGCTAGCAAAAGTCCCATTTGCACCTCCTGAAACTGAAGGAAATCCATTCCATTTATAAAGCTGCCCCTGTTTTTTTCTCCCAAGAGGAAATTCCACAAGATTCCCTAGTCTTCTATTCCAATGAATTGCAAGTTTCATGTACTATATCTACAACCATCTTCCATTGTGCTAAATCCATTGTGCTACCTTTAAGCCCACCTGTTTTCATTCGGACTGGGTCTGGGAGAACTGATCACTGCCCAATATTTGTTTAGTTGGCCCTTTTGTTAAGTCAGTAAACTTTTCCTTAGCACTTGCCATGTGTCCGACACTGAGCTTGGTACTAGGGTCTCAGAACTGGAAAAGGCACAATCCTGACCCTTCTGTTGCTTACAGTCCAGAGACCAGGAGTTCCCATGGGTGCAAGCTTCCCTTCCCCCTAAGAAACGTACCCTGTTCCAATAGATATTTCCTTGCACAGAAAGTATTCCTAACCTTCATTTTCCTCAGGAAGTGCCCTTCATCACCCCAGCTGCAGGTGACCCTGGACTTCCTTGCTATAAACTTGCCCTTCGGGGCAGAATTTTTTTTCACGTCGCTTATTTTCCATGGATACTTTAGGGCATCTGGGTGGTTCTGCTACTGATAAAGTCAAAGATGGCAGCCCCCAAACCTACTTAGAGAAGACTGTCATATTGCTTTAAAAAGGGCATCTGTGATCTGTCTCCATAATCCATCTCAGTGCCTTATGACAAGGAAAGTGACAGTCTGGTAGCTGGTCTACTTCACAAAGAGAGAGATTTCTGTTCTTTCTGTCATTATCTATCATCTCTACCCTAATAGCCTAGTTAGTTTGGCTTGGTGAAGTTTCCCCAAGTTAAAGCAATTACTTCCTGCTTCCTTCTCGTTCTGTCTGTGCTCAGTACCTTGCCAATTCCCCACTTCCCACCTGTTTCCAAATTTTCCTCCCCTCCTCCACAACAGTCCCCTCTGCAAGCTTTCTCTTGTGGACCCAACAATCTCTAACTTAGCTATACAAATCTCTCCAAATAATTTCCCAAATTTTCGTATATGGAAAACTAGCTAATTCTCACATTGCTCATCCTCCAACCTGCTCCATCCTCCAGCCTGCTCGTTCTTGCAAAGATCCCAGTGGCTTCTCCCCACTTCTCAGCAAAGACTCACTCAGTCAGAGAGCCCTCACACTTAATACATTTCTGCAGCATGCTTATTAGCGCCTCGTGATGTAGCCGCCTAAATAATTAAGACTAACCCACACGTGTCAAATTAAATGAGCCAGATACATTGAGAAATTGCCTCGTCCTCAGTTTCTTTTACTAATCAGGTTTTTAAAAACTTCTTTGCCTGCTCATTTGCAAAAATCAAACATGGTCAGTGAGATTCCTTCTTATAACAACTGCTTGTATGCACAGCTTCCCCTCAGGTAGTTACCTGGAGGCATCATAGTATATGACATAAGAGAGGTTGAGTCGGGGTAGTAGAGACATCTAACTTAGAAAATCCAGATTCAACAGGTTGCTCACCCTTTCTATATCTGTAGGAGACTCGTTCTCCTATCCATTTGTCTGACAGTCCAGCAACTGACCTGAAGAACATTGGCCTGAATCCACCCAGCATCTTTTCTCTCCCTACTCAGTATTCTCTGGGACTCCCTGCTGGGCTCAATTCAGGAACCCATACTCCCTTTTTCATAAGAAGCCACTGCTGGTGTGCTTTAGATGGGCGTAAGAAGTCAATGGCAGGTACAATAGGAATTGTTAGCAATTGTATCCTTCTGATGACAAACAATACACGTGAAATTATAATGGGCTGCTTAGCTCTGCCTGTGTCAGCACGTTGGGATTTCAATCCAGTCTCCAGCTAGAGGCTATTGTTCCTAGGAGCTCATCACCTCCTGGCAGTGTGCACTTCCACTGGCCCCTCCTGGCAGGCTACATTCCTGCCTCTTGAAGGTGGTTGTTAGAAAGAATCCACAAATATAGTAAGTAAACATCAAAGGGGCTTTGATCCGTGAGGCCCTCGACAGAGCGGGAGCCCCTGAAGAAAGGGCCAAGGCCTTGGATGAGGGAACTTAACATCGTCAATTTGGGCGCCTGAAATGTAAGGCCGTTTGAAGTGAGGGCGGTTTGGCAGATGCGAGTGTGGAGGAGAAGGAAGAGAAGTGAGTGCCTTTGGAAACGGCGGCGCCCTCAGATCTGCTTCTCTGCTCTTTACTGATAGTCAATAAACCCCTTTATGGAATCAGGAGATCAAAGCTGGCGACCTCCCTAGGCCATGGCATTCTGCCACCGCCCGCCACACTTTGTTTTTCTCTAGGGCAAGGGACCCCAAACTTAACTTATCTGTCTCCCTTGGGCCCTATGCTCCCTTTTATCCTGCTACGCTTGGCATGTGGACCTGGGCCACAGAAGGTGGATGGAGAGGTAGGAGGAGGAATGGCCCACTTTGTCTATCCTCTGACAGCCTGTACCCTGACTGGCTGGGCTCAGAGATACACCCAGTGTTGTGGGAGAAATTGTTGTGACACACCACTCAGTGGGACGTTCCTTCTCCAAGAAACCAAAGGAGAAAGGAACAGCAAGGTGCCCAGAAATCCTGGCAAGACCTGGGAGGAGCTACAGTCACATCCTCTCTAACAGAAATCATACCCTTTTTGATTTCCCCAGGTTATGGCAGCTGTCACATTTGTGTGACTTCTAAGCAAGGCAGTGGGGGTGGGGAGTCTAAAATAATCATGGGAAGTCACTTAATATCATTGAGCCTCAGTTTTCCCATCTGCGTAAAGCGAATTGCAGTGGCCTACCTGCCTAACTCATGGGGTTGTTCATAGGGGTGGGATCAAAAAAGGAACTTGGTATGGAATTGCTTCAAAATCCATAAAGTGCTTAAGACAAATAAGATTTTTTTTTAATGCCAGAGAGGAAAGCTTGCCTTCTTGCGAAGCAGGTGGACTCCAATCCAATGCTCACACACAGGGATTGTCGATTTACAAAACACTATGTAAAAAATAAAAAATGGTCTCTTGCCTCGCTACCTGGAATTGTTGCTCTGCCTTGTTTTTCCATTTGGGTCCAGGCCCTGTGAAGCCTTGTGTCTCTTGGCTATCCAACCCCCTGTGCTCTGAATTTACACTTCACGAGTGCTTGATAATGGTGCTGAATTGGGCCTCCATATAGGACTGCACAGAAATCCCCAGCCCCTCGCGCTCACAAAGGTAGAGAGAGTCCTTCTGTCTATATCTCAGCCTCTATGTCATCTCCAAACTCACTCAATCGCTCCTTCATCCTCCTGAGTCCAGTCACCTGCTGTGTTTGGCTGCACTACTTCATCCTGGATACCACTGGTTAGATGACGCATATTCTTTGGCAAGTCTGGCCACAATCCCTTGGTGATGTCAGCATAGTCCCCAGGCCTGGCATATAAAGGGCCTTGATAACACAGAATAATGGTTACGAGCAAGGACTCTGGAGCCGATCCTGGCCCCACTACCTGCTAGCTCCTTCATGTAAGATTGCTTGCTTAGTGCCGCTGTAAACGGGGATGAGAGAAAATGGGGATAATAATGGCACATACCTCATAGTGTTGTTTTGAGAATCAAATGAGGAATTACTGGCTTAAAAGTATGCCTGCAACATAATAAGTTTTATAGAAATGTTTTTTAAACAAAGAAGCAGCACTGCTTATAAGAGCAGCAAGCCCCACAGCCCCCTGCAGAGAGGCCTCCCCTAACTCCTGATCTGTTCCCATTCCCAACTCACCCACCTGTGCTTCTCTTCCAGAACTGGGCCTCCAGAAGAGAGGATGCTGTCTGGTGCTGGGCTACATGGCCAAGGACAAGTTTCGGAGAATGAATGAAGGTCAGTGAGAATCTCCCCATGGTCTCAGTGGTAATCTTGGAGGGAGAAAACTATGCCCTACAACTGTGGTATAAAGGAGCCAGGAAAAAGAACCTAGGATGTCTCGAAAGGACCCTGGGCCGATCTGTTTTATTTCCATGAAGCCATTTACACAGTAATGTGGGAAAGAATAGACAATGCCTTCAACAAAAGCTGCTGATTCATGAGCATTTTCTTATGCTATCTTCCCTTTGTGTTCCCTACTGCTCTTCCTCTCATGTGCTCCCTACCTACCCATCTTCATGTCTTGCCTACCATGTGCTCCCCACCTACCCACCTAACCCAACTCAGTATGCTCCTATTATCTTTTCTAATCCATGCTTCTTTACATTTATCCTCAATCATTCACATTTCTTAAACGCCTATTGAATAAACAGAACTCTACAGGATACTTAGCAGAACACTAAATAAAGCTTCTTAAAGAGCTTGTACTTGGAAATCTGCTCTTTTCCTACTCCACTGGCCCTACTTTTCCCTCTTACTCATGGGCCATTCTGCCTTCCTCTTGTGCTGGGTCTTCCCTCTGAGGTTTGGTTGGATAACTGAAGGCTTGGGGAAGGTACTGACATTGGCGTGGAGGCTGGGATGTGAGAGGAGTGCTGTCATTTATGGATCTGCTGTAATAAAGAACCAATCCTCTCCATCCCTAGCCATCTGTCTCTGTGCAGCTAATAACCCTCTCCATCAGATGCCACAGACTGTTTGTCAGGATTCAAAAGTAGATAAACAATGGCTGGGGATGCCATTTATTCATTAAAGTCAGACAAATGAAGCCTTGGCCTTCCACCAGCCAAGCTTGCCATGAGCTGGGCCCGTTCCCTCCTAAACCCAGGACCCCTGAGGCCTCATTCCCATTTCAGCAAGAAGGAGGAGGCCTCCCTCCACCATCTCCATCCCCAGAGTTAAACCATAGCATAGTCTCAGTGCCCTCTTCCCATGCTCCTCAGCTGGCTCTCCTGTCAACCTGGTGCACAGCACCCACACCCCCATGTGCTCCCCAGACCTGAGACCTTGCCAGCTATAGGTCTGTCACCAGCGCCCATCATGGTGACAATCTGACAAGAGTTAGGCCAACATAATAAGGTACAGGAAGTGATCACCTCTCTGCCCCCATTCACCACCTGTCAGCATAAGAAGACAGCAGCATCAAGAAGCCTCTTTCCGTTTGTAGGATCCTCATGGCTGATTACAACCAGGGTTGGGGGCTGCATTTTCTGTGTCCTGCTAGTCAGTCTCCCTCCCTCCCCAACACTGAGCGGCCTTGACAAGACTGCTAGGCAGTAACTTCTAATTTGTGGGAACTGACAGCGTGCCTCTGTCCGTGGTGCTGAATAGACATGTTCTCTTGCTATCTCTGCTCATTAGAGAAGCTGAAACAAGGTTCATGGGGACTGGGGGAGCCAAAAAGTCAAGACTTGGGCTGGATTCGAAACCCCAAGCTCCAGGTATCTGACCTCAGTTTCTAGGTGATTAAGGAAATGGGGGCTAGGGGTTGCTAACCTGAGCCAACCTGTATGATGAGTTAGAAATCTCAACTAACAAAGCAGAAACAGGATAGGAGGAGGGCAAGACAGTGGGGCAGGGAAGAGATGCACAGGCGGGTCAGCTTTGGCTCCAGAAGGATGGGAGGCAGAAATGAAGGACAGGGAGGGCTCTGGAAGGGGAACAGGCTTACTACCCCCAAGTTATACATCTTTCTCTCTCTAAAGCTTACATGCCCAAATTCCAACATGTCTACAGATAAGAGAAAGCATCAGCAAGTGTGGGGAGCTGTTTTATGGTTTATAATTATCTTGTACCAGTACTCAAAATAATTATAACTCCCACATATTAATAATTGAGCTGGAATAGCAGCCATGACATAGATCAAGAGACAGAAATTCTGTCCATGCCACACAACACACCTTAGTATAAATTGAACAATTGGTAAAATAGGAAAAAATAATTATTTTTTTCCAGTTCCTAGAATTAGTGAGATATTAGAACAATTAGTTGCTTCTCCCATTAAAGATAAAGTGGTAATCATTATATTTCCAATTTAGAATAAATATAAAAGACCTACTTGTGCTGTATTAAAGCATATTTGTTCTGTTTAACAGTGTCTAATAGGGTCCCCGTCACCCAGGGAGAAGTGTTTCCCTATTTCATTTGTTTCTCTGTTAATTTTGTATCCTTTTATTTTCTTCTCCCTCCACTCCCTCCTCCTCACCACATTCCAAAAAATAACAGCTTGAGAAGAAGCAAGAGGAAAATAATGAATGAACGGGAGCTTTATAGATCTGGGGTTTATCATAAGTTAGAGTAATCGCAATTGGTGCCGTTAAACTACACAAAGCAATAAAAAGAAAACACTATTCAAAGATCGTTTAAGGAGGCATGTGATAGTCAATGAGAGGTTTGCTCTATTTGGGAGTGCTTAATAGCTTCTCGGATAGAATCTGCAGGATTTGCAGGAATTGAGGTGGTTGGTAATATGTGGAGTATGTGTGTGTATGCATATGTGTGTGTGTGTGTTCTTTCCTGTTTGGACTCCACACATCTGAGGAATCAAATGGAGATATGAGCAAAAATCAGTGAAGGGCAGGCAAGAAAGGAGGGAATAAAGACAGAGTAGGCAGAAAATATCAGATTTATTTGAGATAATTGTCTTAATGTGATTAAGTACATGGTGCTTTAAATGGGAACTGCTGGAACGAGATCATTTATTTATTCATCAAACATTCATTGAATTTCATAAAAATAATACACATTTTGAATAAGTGCCAGGCATTGTTCTAAGCCCTGGAGCTATATAAGCAAAAAAGACATAGTCCTTGCCCTCAAGGAACTCACAATAAAAATACACAGTCACGTCTCAGTGTAAGTATCACCTCCACAAAGAGATCCGACCCCACCTCCTTACCTAAATTATATATCCTTTTCCCCAACCACCTGCTCCGTAATGGCAGCCAGTCTGTTCATTTTGTGGCACTTGTCATAATGTGTGACTCTTTGTTAGACTTTTTTCCTTGTGCCCCTTCAGTCCCACCTAGAGAAGTAGCTAAAAGAGGGCAAGGACTATTCCGTCTTCCTCTCTATCCCTATGTCTTATTCCAATGTCTCATAAGTAGAGAGTAGTGGCTTAATTTTTGTTTGGGTAATTAATTATTACCCTGAGTGGTGAAAGAGGAATGTATAAAGTCACCCACAGGTGTCAGGTGAATCTCGAGAAAGAGCTGCTCAGGCAGAGCTGACTGATGGAAACTTCCACAAAAGCATTCTCCACGTCTTCAAGAACTCCCTGAAGTCGGGCTCGGTGGCTCAGCCTGTAATCCCGTGCCTTGGGAGGCTGAGGTGAGTGGATTGCCTGAGCCCGCAGGTTCGAGACCCGCCTGGGCAACTTGGCGAGACCTCATCTCTACAATAAAT
>CAUYQG010093967.1:0-25726 GCA_963574415.1 Tarsius wallacei
TCTCCTCTTCCCAGTAGTTGATAGTGGAGGCACCGTCAAAGATGAATTGGTTGAGGAGTTGAGGTTTTGCTTATAGAACCTCTAGCCTGCTCCATTGGCCTATATGCCTGTTCTTGTACCAATATCAGACTGTTTTGATTACTGTAGGCTTATAATAAAGTTTAAAGTTTGGGAGTGTGATAAAGCTCCCACTCTGTTGTTGTTTTGTTTTGTTTTTTGGGTTGATTTCTGTGTGTTTTCAATCTTTTCCTGAATTCTTGGGAAGGGCATGGTCATTGTTTCATTTTGTTTTGTTTTGTTTTGCTGAGGATTGTTTTGTCGATTCATGGTTGTTTATGTTTCCTTATGAATTCCTGTATTGTCGTTTCCAGGTCAGAGGAGATTGATGCTGGTAATGTAATGAGTGTTTTATTAAATCTGTAGATTGCCTTGGGTAGGATAGACATCTTAACAATGTTGACTCTTCCAATCAACAAGCATAGAATATTTTTTCCATTTGTTTGTGTCATCTTTGATTTTTTTGAGTGATGCTTTGTAGTTTTTGTTGTAAAGGTCTTTCACTCCTCTGGTTAGGAAGATGCCAAGGTGTTTCTTTCTTTTTTGTGTGTGTGGTTATTGTGGATGAGATTGTGCTTTTTATTTGGGTTTCTGTTTGTTTATTGTTGGTGTATAGAAATGTGCTTGTCTTTTGCACATTTATTTTATACCCTGAGACTTGCTGAAGTCTTTTATCAGTGCAAGGAGGTTTTTGACAGATTCTCTTGGGTTTTCAAGGCATAGAATCATTTCATCTGCAAAGAGGGGTAACTCAACTTCCTCTTTTCCTATTTGGACACCCCTGATTTCCTTCTCTTGTCTGACTGCTCTAGCTAGGACTTCTGATACTATGTTGAACAGGAGGGGTGAGAGTAGGCATCCTTGTCTTATTCCGGTTTTCTGGGGAAATGCTTCCAATTTCTGTCTGTTTAGCAGCATGTTGGCTGTGGGTTTCTCGTAGATGGCTCTTACTATTTTGAGGTAAGCTCTGTCTATGCCAGCTTTATGTTTCATTGATTTTTTTTGTATTATGTTTTTGTCTTCTCATAGATGGCTCTTACTATTTTGAGGTAAGCTCTTACTATTTTGAGGGTTTTATCAAGAAGGGATGCTGGATTTTATCAAAAGCTTTTTCTGCATCAAATGATATAATCGTGTGGTTTTTGTTTTTACATCTGTTGATGTATTTAATTATATTTATGGTCTTGCAGATGTTGAACCAGTCCTGATTTCCAGGGATGAAACCTACTTGGTCATGGTGGATGATTTCTGAGATGTGTTGCTGGATCTGGTTTGCTAGAATCTTGTTGAGAATTTTAACATCTGTGTTCATCATCAAGGATCTCTTTCTTTGTTGGATTTGTAACCGGTTTGGGTATCAATGTGATGTTAGCTTCATAAAATGATTTGAGGTCAGTCCCATCTTTCTCAATTGCCTAGAATACTTTCAATAGGATTGGTATCAGCTCATCCTTGTATGTTTTGTAGAATTCTGCTGGAAAGCCACATGTGGTCCAGGGCTTTTTTTTTTTTTTTTTTTTTGGTAGGTAATTTTTTTATGACATAGTTTATTTCCTGGGTTGTTATCTACTTAGAGACTTAATTTATTCTTGTTTCAACCTGGGGAGATTGTGTGGTGTCAGAAAGTTCTCCATTTCATTTAGGCTTTTAAGTTTGTTTCCAAACAAGTGTACACAGTAATCTCTGATAATCTTTTCTATTTCTTTGGTGTCAGTTGTGACTTGATCTTTTGCATTTCTCATTGTGTTTATGTGGGATTTCTCTCTCTCTCTCTCTCTCTCTCTCTCTCTCTCTCTCTCTCTCTCTCTTTGGTCAGTTCAGCCAGGGATCCATCAATATTATTTCTCCTTTCCAAGGACCAGCTTTATGTTTCATTGATTTTTTTTGTAGTATGTTTTTGTCTTCTGTGTCCCATCTTAGGACTTTTATTTTGGTGATCTGATTCTTCTACTTAAGTTAGGGTTTTGGAGTTCTTGCTTTTCCAGCTTCCTTAGGTGATTTGTTTGGCTGTTAACTTGTGATCTTTCCATTTTCTTTATGTGTGTTTGTAGAAATATGAATTCCCCTCTTAGTACTGTTTTCAGAAATTTTGGTAAGATATTTCTTCATTTTCATTTGTTTCCAGGAATCTTTTAATTTCTGTTTTGATTTCCATTTTGACCCTGGAGTTGTTCACTGTCATGCTGTTTAGTGTCTATGTCTTTGTGGGCTTGGGGGGAACTTTTTGGTGTTGATATTTATTTTTATTCTACTGTGGTCTGAGAAGGTACATGGCAGTATTTCATTTTTATGAAATTTGTTTATGCTTGATTTATGGCCAAAGATGTGGTCAATCTTAAAGTATGTTCCATGTGGTGATGAGTTGAATGTGTATTATATGGTTTTTGGGTGGAGTTTTCTGTAGGTACCAATTAAGTACATTTGGTTAAGCTGACCTGTTGTCACATTGAGGTTCTGGATCTCCTTATTGATTTTTTTGTCTTGATGATCTGTCTAGGGTTGTGAGTGGGATATTTAAGTCCCAGCTATGATAATATTAGACTCAATTTTTTTTTTAGTTTACCTAGAAACTGCTTTATGAAGGTTGGTGCTCCTATGTTGGGTGCATATATATGTTTAGGATGGATATTTTTTGTTGATGGATTGAATCTTTTATCACTATGTAGTGATCTTTTGTATTTTTTTTTAATTTTTGTTACCTTAAAGGGTATTTTGTCTGATATTAAGATTGCAACTCCTGCTTTCTTTTGTGTTACATTTGCCTGAAAATTTGTTTTCCATTCTCTTACTTTGAGTCTATGAGTGTACTTTCTGGTGAGATGAGTCTCCTGAAGACAACATATTGTTGCATAATGATATTTTATCCAATTTGCCATTCTGTGTCCTTTCAGTGGTCCATTTAATCCATTCACTTTCAGGCTAGTTATTGAAATGTGGGAGTTTATCCCTGTCATGAGGTTCTTATAAAGCTTGTTGTTGCTGCTTCTGTTTATTTGTTTGTTGTCTTTCTTTTGATTTTTGGGTTGATTTCTGTGTGTTTTCAATCTTTTCCTGAATTCTTGGGAAGGGCATGGTCATTGTTTCATTTTGTTTTGTTTTTTTGGTTTTTTTTTTTTTTCTTTCTTCTGTGTTTAGTACTTTCTTAAGTGTTTCTTATAGAGCAGGTCTGGAGGTGGTGTAAACTCTTAGGGATTGAATGTCTGGGAAGGATTTTAATTCTCCCTCACTGTTGAAACTTAGTTTAGCTGGTAATCCTTGACTGAAATTGTTTAACTTTGAGGATTTTGAAGATTGGACTCCAATCTCTCCTAACCTGAAGTATTTCTGTAGATAAGTCTGCTGTTATTCTAATTGATCTTTCCTGGTAGATAGTCTGATCTTTCTCTCTTGCTGCCCTTAGGATTTTTTCTTTTATGCTACTTTGTGTAAATGAATTGCTATGTGTCTAGGAATTGGTCTTCTCATTTGATGTATTGCAGGATTTCTCTGAATCTCTTGTGTTTGAGTAGTTGCATCTCTGATGAGATGAAGGAAGTTTTCTTGGATAATTTCATGGAATACTTGTTCGAGAGTGATCTCTGTCTCTTTATCTGCCTCAGGAATTCCAATTAATCTTAGGTTTGGTCTCTTGATATAATTGCTCATCTCTTGGAGGTTTTGTTCTGTCTTTTTAAGCTTCTTTTTTTATGTTTTTTAGCAGCTTGAGTTAGTTCCATATTTTGGTCCTCAAGCTCTGATCTTCTTTCTTCTGCTTGGTCAATTCTGCTTTCCATGCTTATCAGTTTGCTATTTATTTCATTCCCTGTATTATTTATTGTTGCTATCTAAGTTATCAACTCCTTCATTCTTTCTTCTTGTCTCTCCTCATTTCTACTTATTCTGTCTGTTAATATCTTGATATCTTGGTTTGTGGTTTGAGATCAGTCATTCTGGGGGTTTTTCATTGTTTGAGTTCCAAAGTCTGTATTCTCAGTTGTTACACTCCCAGGGGTCTGTATGAGACCCCTATTCTTCCTTTGGTTTTTCTCCATTTATCAAGGTTTTTCTCCCCCTTTTTTAACCTCTTCT
Source organism: Tarsius wallacei (assembly GCA_963574415.1). Taxonomy (NCBI): domain Eukaryota; kingdom Metazoa; phylum Chordata; class Mammalia; order Primates; family Tarsiidae; genus Tarsius; species Tarsius wallacei. Next base: position 4,126 of record CAUYQG010093967.1, read on the forward strand.
TTAATTCTGTTGTTCAATGATGGGGGAGTAGATTTTACTTCTGTTTGTTCAATCTCTTATTCTTCCATATGTAGGTCCTCTGACTTTGTTCAGTTTTGAAGCAGGACTGGGGATGGAGGGATGTGCTTTTTTTAGTTTTGAGATTTAATTAAGGGGCAGCTGGATTCAGAAGCTATTTGCAGATCCCAGTATCCACTGACAGGTGTGTGGGCCCCCTGAAACCCATATTCCATTGCCTTATAATCTGTCCATGCAGTGGGGGTGTATGTTTGCCCCCTGAAAGTAAGATGAGATAAGAAAAGGAAAAGAAAGGAAAAAAGGAAGAGGAAGATGAAAGGAAGGTGAAGAGAGAGAAGAAAAGAGGGAAAACACACAGGCACACCAATTAACAAAAAAAAGAGACAAAAAAAAACAAAAAAAAAACCATACAGACAATCATACAAAGAATATCTCCCTGTTGATGTACTTGCCCTCAAAAAAAAAAAGCCATAAAAAACAGAAAATCTTAAAAAAAAATTGAAACAACAGAAAAAAAGCTAGTAAAATAATGTAAACAAAAACAGAAAGAAAAAGAGAAGGAAAAAAGAAAACAAAAACAAACACACACACACACACAAAAATTGCACTCTGGCTATTTCTATAACTCCAGTTTATTTCTCTAGCACAGCCACCATAGCTTTTAGTGGCTACTGCTGCATTAGGGAGCAGCTCTGCTCCCCAGCTTGTCCTCTCTGCTGTCAGCACAGGCTGGTGGAGTTGCTCTCAGCATGGGACATTTCCCCACAGACTACTGTGGGGAGGATGGATCAGATCCAGACTCATCCAATTGTGTGCTGCTCCTGTTGCTGTCAAGTCTCCTGCTCAGATCAGATTTATCTGTGCCTATTCCAGCATGGGGGAGGGACATCTGTCTCTCCAAGTCTGATGGTTGATCTCAGATGGGTGTGAGGTTAGCCTCTGGGTCCCAGGATGGAAGATGAACAGAGTTGGGCAGGGTAATGCAGGTCTCCATCTGATCCTGGAACAAAGATGACACCCATTGGCATCTCCTCACTAGGGTCAGTGCTCCATTCCAGATTTCCACACCCTGCCTTCTTCACAGTTCCTGATGCTCATGTCTGGCCTGCTGCTGCAGATAATGGCATGGACCAGGTGCCAAGTGGTGAGGAGCAGCTGTTCTCTGCTGCTTCCTTTCAAGAGAGCTCTGAAAATGGCAGATAATCCTAAGCATCAGGGCTCCAATTTTAGGGTGGTGGTGGGTTGCAATCACCTCTGGAGGAAAGCTTCAGGTGCATGAACCCGAGTCACCCACCAGCACTCACCCACTCATGCAGAGAGTCTTTGTGGACACAAGCTTTTGTGGAGACTCACACTCTGACCTGTTTCATTGCTATCTTGCCTCTCCTCCAATAATTCATCTTTTATCTCAACTATTCTTTGATAATTCTATAGCAAAATTATCATATTCTTAGTCTTCATTCTCTATAAAACATTTGATATTATTCATCGCATTCTTCTTTTTCAAATATTCTCTTTCAATGGCATGTGAGACATTGCATTCTCTTCATTCACTTCCTTTCTCTCTGACTCTTTAACTACTTTTCTCTTTTTTTTTTTTTTTGAGTTGGAGTCTCACTCTGTCGCCCAGACTGGAGTGCAGTGGCCGCTCCCGGCCACCGCAGCCTCAACCTGCTGGGCTCTGGCGATCCTTCTACCTCAGCCTTCCAAGTAGCTGGAACTACAGGTGCACACTACCACGCCCGGCTAATTTTTTGATTTTATTGTAGAGATGAGGTCTTGCTTGCCCAGGCGGGTCTCGAAGTCATGGGCTCAGGCAATCCACTCACTTCAGCCTCCCAAAGGTGCAGGATTACAGGCTGAGCCACCAAGCCCGGCTTCTTTAACTACTTTTCATTTGTCCTTCTTTCTGATTTTAATTCTTAAATACGGATTTTCTCTGGAGTTTTCTTCTTGTCCCACTTCTTTTCCTTTCCTTATACTGACTAATTTAATTCACTATGAACTCTGTAAGGATCACACCTAACTGCATTTTCTAACCTGTTTTCTCTATACCTCTACCAAAATGTCAATATATATTTTAATTAATCTAAAATATACTCTAATAACTTTCTTCCAGAATATCTTTTATCACTGAAATTTCTAATATTGATAATCAATATTAGGATCCATCATAGACTCACACTTTCATAGAATCAAGCTAAAACATGAATTATTTCTTATTTCTCTGGATCTCTTTATCTTCTCATAAAACTTACCCTAGTGATTTTGCCTTGAGAGGTTTTTATTTACATCTTGCATGTATTACAGATTTACAATCAAATTCTCCCAGGTGTTTAAGGAAGAGCTGGTAACAACCTACTAAAACTATTCCAAGAAATCAAGAAGGAGGAGCTTCTCCCTAACTGATTTTATGAAGCCAATATCATTCTGATACAAACATCTGGCAAAGACATACAAAGAAAACTACAGGCCAATATCTCTGATAAATACAGACACAAAAATTTACAATAAAATACTAGCAATCCACATCCAACAGCACATCAAAAAATAATTCATCATGATCAGGTGTGCTTTATTCCTGGGATGCAAGAATGGTTCAACATATGCAAATCAACAAACACGATCCACCACATAAACAGAATTAAAAACAAGAGCCATGTGATCATCTCAATAGGCACAGCAAGAACATTTGATAAAATCGAACATTCCTTTATGATAAAACCCTCTAACATGTGTTTAAAAGGAACATACTTTAAAATAATAAGAGCTATCTCTGACAAACCTACAGCCAACACCATATTGAATGGGCAAATATTAGAAGCATTCCCCCCTATGAATTGGAACAAGACAAAATTGTCCAGTCTCTCAGTACTTCTAGTTAACATAGTACTGGAAGACCCTAGCCAGAGCAATTAGGCAAGAGAAAGAAATAAAAGGTCTTCAAATAGGAAAAAAGGAAGTCAATTTATCTTTCTTTGCAGATAATGATTTTATATATAGAAAAACCTAAAGCATCCACCAAAAGACTCTTAGATCTGATAAGCAACTTCAGTACAGTTTTGTGGTACAAAATCAACATTAAAAAATCAGTAACATTTCTATACACCAACAACGTTCAAGCTGAAAACCAAATCAAGAAGACAATTCCCAATGACAATAGCCACCATATATTTTAAATAATATATAAAATATTTTTATTATATTATGCCATTATATATATCTAATCAAGGAGGTGAAAGATCTCTACAATGCAAACTACAAAACACTGCTGAAAGAAATCAAAGATGATGCAAACAAATGGAAACATATTCCATACTCATTGATTGGAATAATTATTATAGCTTTCTTGTGAACTATTCATTACGTAGTGACCCCTTTTTCTCCAATCGCTTTTTTGTAAAGCTAATTTTTCTTCTCAGAATAACATCTATACTATTTTTAATATAGTTTATTTTGCCTAGTATTTATCTATATGACTTCTTTCATTCTTTTATAGTCAATATTTTGGTGTCTTCAATCTTGTAGCTAGAACTGGACTTTTAAAATTCCATCTGACAATTTTTGTCTTATAAAGAAAGAATTCGACCTACGTACATTTATTATGATTACTGGCATATTAAGCTTTCTTTATATATTTTAATTTTATGCTTTTAATTGTTCCAGCTTTTATATATGTTGTTTTTCCTCTGCTGTATTTTTTGGAGGAGTTTTTCATGGACTTTCAAAAGTTAATTTTTCTTTTTTTATCTTTATACATTTTGGGTAATTTCTATTCTTCTCTGAATTACACTTGCAATTTTATCATGAGTGTAAAAAAATTTAAATGTAATCGATATATTTATTTGTTTCAAATACTAAGACCTTAGGTTTGCTTATACATCCCAATTTTTGTGGTATTGTAATCTACTTTTGTATTCCTTCCAAATTATACATTAATATAATTATTTTATACAGCTGGCAAGTATATATATTTACCCTCATTTACCAATGTATTTATTTACAATTTCTTCTTATATCTCATACATTATTTTAAGATCACTTTCCTTCTTTCTTTCTTTTTTCTTTTTCTTTCTTTTTTTTTTTTTTTGAGTTGGAATCTCACTCCATCTCCCAGGCTGAAGTGCAATGGCCTGCTGACGGCCACCCCAGCGTTGGCCTGCTGGGCTCTGGCAATCTGCCTCAGTCTCCTTTCTAATTAATTCGTATCATTCACAAGTTTGTCTGAAATGGGTTGACTAATAGTAAACAGTTTTTTTTTTAACTCGCAAATTATTTTTGTTTCCATTTGGTCATTAAAAAAAAAATTTTTGCTGCTGTGCATGGTGGCTCACTCCTGTAATACTAGCACTTTGGGAGGCCGAGGCAGGAGAATCTCTTCAGTACAGGAGTTCAAGACTAGCCTGGGCAACATAGTGAGACTGTGTCCCTACAAGAATATTTAAAAAATAGCCAGATGTGGTGGCAGATGTCTGTAGTACCAAGTACTCAAGAGACTGAAGCAGGAGGATTACTTAAGTCCAAGAGTTCAAGGCTAATGGGAGCCATGATCATGTAACTGCACTCCAGCAAGGTTGGCACAGTGAGGGGGAACAAACAAACAAAAAACTTCTGCTGAGTTACATAAATGTCTATAAATTATCTTCACTCCTCACACTTAGAAATTATTTTCTGTTATTTTCTGGTTTGCAGTGTTGCTTTTGAAACATCTGCTGTCAGTATGATTGTCTTTTATGTAAAGATAATTTGTGGCTTTGAAAAATATCTAGAGTTTTTGTTTGTTTTGTTTGGGTATGGTACAGTTACTTCACTACAAAGTATCACTCTGTGCTAGCTGTGGACTTTCTTCTACTTAGTATTAAGAATCATTTTTGTATCATAAAATCATGTAAATGTATTAAAAAACCGTCAGTCTTCTCTCATCTAATATTAATTCTTAGCCATTATTTTTATTCTTTACATCTGGAACTCTAACCATATCATGTTAAACCATTTCCAGATACCCTACATACCTTGCACTTCCGTTCCTATTATACATCTCTGCAGACTGAATAATTTCTTAAGATCTCTTTCAGTTCCATAATACCCTGTATAGGTCTAATCTGCTATTAAATCTTCTATTCATGTTAATATAATTTATTATATTTTTCACTTTTAAGTACTCTTTTTAACACAATAGTAAATCTTTTTTGGTGTTTTTGATAGCTTCTTTTGCATTGCAATTTTTTCATGCCATCCCCTTTTTAAATGATTAATATGTAATTATTTCATGTTCTAAATTTGATAATTTCAGTATCCGCCATCCTGGGATAGCTTTACCTATTGGATTGTTTTTGCTGGACTCAAAATATATTGGCTTTTTTCTAGGCAGTATTTTTTATAAATATGACTTTATATTCGACATGTTGGTTTTTTTCTTGGCCAGTATTTTTTAATATGAGTTTATATTTCACAGAAATTAATCTGTTAAAATACTAAGGACATTTTCTTCAGAATTGGGTCTGTTTTTCCTCCTAAGATATATATGTCATCAGGAGAACTATCAACTTAGAGCCAATTTAAGTAGTTTCGTGGCTGAATATTCCCAGTTGACTTCTGTTATAGAAATTTGATATCCAGAATCACATAAGAAAAACTCCATGTTTGTAAACTATCAGATAAGACTATTATTTTTGTGATTATGATTATTTTATATCATATTTTTCATACTTGGTGACATGCAAACAGAGTTTTCCTTCTAGCTGTCTTTTGCTATTCTCAAATTTTTAATAGCTTAGCCTTTCATTAACAGTGTAGTTTTTTAGTTCCCCAGATTAATGCAGCGGTGTCCCATTCAACCGTCTTTAATGTTGTAGGCCTAACTAAAATGTCTAATTTGCAGGATGTCATGTCACTTATCTTTAAGATCCAGGTAATGATTTTATATGCATTTACTTTAAGAAACAGCTCCTAGCTTCTGCTAATTTAACGCTCACTACTTTGATTTCGGCAAATTGTTCCTACTTTTTAATCCTAGGACATTTTTCTTACTTTTTTTGCAAACTCAGGCACTCATTTAAGAATGAGCATGTTAACATTTATCCAGGATCAAGTTGCATGGGAAGAGGAAGTTTTATTAATTGTTTGTAGAACATACAGTCATAAGGCTAGAAGCAGAAGATTCTAATATGTAATTTGACTATTTCTCAGATTTACTGATTTTAAATGATTTAAGAGAGGCCAGTCTGAGGCCCAAAGCCAAGATGAGGGATGATCAAGTTGTAAAACTGGATATTCTCCCAATATGATACTATTCATAACTTTAACATTTTTCGTTCTACTTTCAATCTCATCCTCATTCAGAATTGAGAGGCATGTTATCTGCTAATGTGTTATCCTAATATAATCTGATTTCAAAGGTCATTGCAATGAGTTAATTTTGGCTTTTTAAAATACTATTTCTTCTGAGTCTCAGTAATTAATAATTGCTTCCTATCTTTAAATTATTGACAGTCATCATAAATATTATTCAGTAATTATTGCCTAAGTGTATATACACATGTCTATACACATACATCCATGTATATAATTTCAAGATAAGTTGAAACAATTAAAAAAAAACACTTGTCTTCATTTAAGTACAGTTAAATTAAAAATTCTGTCTACCAAGTTGCCGACAAAAATTGATCATGGAAAACAGGTTGATATTTTTCTTCTCTACTTTCTTTCTCTGAAAAACTTTTAGACTTCTTGTTGAGATGAGCTCATTCAACTTAAAAACCTTAAATTATAGTAAATCTGGCAATAAATGACTAGAACTCGAAGCCAGAGGATTACAGGAGATTTTTTTGTAGTTAACAATGCCTTTTCTAGAACTGCACATGTAAATGGACAAAATTGCTTATAAATCCAAAGAGAAATGCTGGCTGCCTCTGACTCACCACGGATAAGGGCAGAAGCAGATAACTCTGTAACATAGAAAGTTGAAGTCACTGAGTCATTGTTCCACTGCATCATGTTTGAAATAAAAATGTAAACAAAGTAACAAGTAAAATAACTCTAAGTTACAGGAACAAAAAATACTTCAAAGAATATGAAATAATCAGTGATTGGCATTTTATAATTATCAGATTAAAGAATGATGTCACTTCTAATGCCATGTTACTTTAAATGACTAGGTCATTTTGCATTTCTAGAGTAAAATCAAGCTATTTGTGTGGGCACAAGGAGGATTCAGCACAAAGAATCCTTCAGGCATTAAATTGCTTACTTTATCTCTGTTCTGACCTAATGTCATTCTGACCATGTGTCACAGGGACATGGAGATAAAAAAAATAGGCACCACATTCTACACAGGTCAAATCTATTGACATATTCAACTGCTAGCTTATTTACTGTCATCTGTCCAAAATAATATTATGTTCTACAAAATATCAATTCTAAAATTGAAAATAGGGTGGGTGCAGTGGCTCACACCTGTAATCCCAGCTCTTTGGGAGGTCAAGGCAGGAGGATTGCTTGAGCCCTGGAGTTTGAGACCTCATATCTACAAAAAGAAAAAAAAAATCAAAAATTTAGCCAGACATGGTTGCTCATACTTGCAGTCCCAGCTACTCAGGACACTGAGGTGGAAGAATACCCCAAGACCAGGATGATGGGGCAGCAGTGAGTCATGACTGTGCCATTGCACTCCAGCCTGGGTGATAGAGTAAGACTCCATCACAGAAAGAAAGAAAGAAAGAAAGAAAGAAAGAAAGAAAGAAAGAAAGGAAGGAAGGAACGAAGAAAAGAAAGAAAAAAAATACAGACACTATCCAAAACAGGTAAATCATATGACATATTAAATCCTTTAAATATTTTATTTCTTTTTAACATGTACTTCTGTGGAAGAAGTAACGTTTTATTATTATTTCATGAAAACATAGTGTAGAAGAAGGGAGGAAGGTGGCAGTGAAGCCAGTTGGACTATAAGAGTACCAGTGTGCCTGAGTGAGTGTATGTCCGTGAGTAAGTAGGTGTGTGAGTGGCTGACACAGTGGGGACTCGAAAACAAGGGGCCAGGGCCAGGACCCACCTGGTGAAGTGGTTGGTGCCGCTTCCCCTCTGCTTGGATCCTAGCACTTCCCAGGGCACAGAAGCCGAGCACCATTTTTTAAAATCAGCAAAGCCCTTCCCAGGAAGAAGCTGCCAGGAGTGACTGCCAACTCCAGGCTCTGCTTCACCACTGCAAAGCCTGGCCGGACACCGGCAGCAAAGGACTGTGGAGGGAGCAAAGAGAGGGAGCCAAAGGCAGAGTGTCTTCCCACTGGGGAAGACAAAACAGGCAGCCTTCCACCATCTTGAAAACTGGGCAGGGAAGTGCTCTGGCTTTCTCACCACAGACTGACAGACCCAAGCTCTATAACCAGTGGCAAAATACTCAGGGACTGATTGTGATCCATAGGGATTATCCCAGAAGAACAAACTCTGGAGGGACAAGACAAATGCTGAGTCTCTGGAGCCCAACTCCCTACCCTGATTCAACTCTGGGACAAAGGATATGACCAGAAAAGGACAAGGAAGACCCCAAAGAGATCAGCGGGGAGTCATAGACTGACCCAACTCCCTCCTCCCCAGCAATCTCCTGAACATCAGACACACACTACTGGGTCACAACTGAGAGGGATAAACCCAGGTGGAGCCTGGATGTCAGCCATGATAGGACTCTACTCCAGGATACGCCTGGCTGGGGCGCTCCCTGCCAGCAGCTGGGAAAGAGACAATTCCACATCTCCCCACCAGAGGGGATCCCCCTGAACATAAGAGAGTGGGAGAGGAAGACTGAAGCCCCACTCACCCCTACTGTCTCCTCCTCCTTTCCCAGGTGGGACACTGGGGAGATTGTGAATGAGGTCACAGTTCCGGAGAGACAGTAGAGGGGCTTACCTGAGAGCAGATGAGAACGGTTATAGAACCTGCCACAAGAGGGCAGGTTGTTTTTGTTTTTTAGTTCTTTTTTTTTTTTTTTAAGTTTTAAAATAATTTCCTTTGTGCATGAATATGCATCTGAGGGTTTGAGCAGAATGTCCCCCACAATTTTTCTTTTTCTTCCTTTTATACCTTTTTTCCTTCTTCCATCATATTTTGTTTACTGATTATGTATGTATGTGAATGGTTGAGTGTTCATATTTCAGTTTTTTTGTTTGTTTGTTTTTTTATTTTTTTAGTTTAATGTGTGTGAATGTATCGTGAGGGTTTGACTTGAATTCCTTTTATTTTTTTTCTTTTTTCTTCACCTTTCATATTGTGTTGGGCGTGTGTGTGTGTGTGTTCAGTTTTCCTATTTGGGGTTTTTTGTTTGTTTGTTTGTTTGTTTGGCTTTGTTTTTTTCCAGTTTGTTTTGGTTTTTGTTTGTGTGTGTGTTTAATTATTTTTTGCTGTGGTTTCTGCCTTTGTTTTTCTGTTTTTTGGTTTTTGGGTTTTTTTTTATTTTACTTTTGTCCACCTTATTTCATTCTACTTTTCTCTGTTCTCCTCATTGCTGTTACTGCATCTTGGACTCAAGGGAAACAGACACATACCAATTGAATCATCATATAGAGTGGTGGTAGGGAGTGGGTCTCAGGGAACCTATACCACAATTAGTGCACATTGTGATTTACAAATAGTTGCTGAATCCTAAATCCCCATCCTCCACTTTATTTGACTCTCAAAACTACAAGAGATAGCAAAGCTTCCAACCCACAGTCCTGTTTCAAAGTAGAACAAATCAGAGCCCTGATCAGGGAAGAATAGAGGGCTGAGCAAGCATCACAAGTAAAAACCTTTCCCATTACCACTGAATAACAGAACTAAAGAGGAAAGAAAGAGATCTGTCACAACTGAAGAAAAATCAGGTAATTTTCAGTGTAACAAAGAGAACCTCAGAGCCTAAACAATGGACTAACCAATGACTAGCTCCAGAATACAACAGGTATCAGGGACTGGATAGAAAAAATGAATAAGACTCAAGAAAGACAAGATGCAACACTGAAATAACTTGTAACAGAGATTTTGGATGTAAAAAATTCATCCAGGAAATAAATAACAAGATGACAATCATGAAAAGCAGAATTAGTCAAGCAGAAGAGAGAATCTCAGAACTTGAAGATCAAAACATGGAATTAACCCAATCTGTAAAAAACATAGAAAGAAAACTCAGAAAGAAAGAACAGAGCCACCAACAGATGTCATGATTATGTCAAGAGGTCGAACCTATGCCTGATTGGTATCCAAGAGAAGAAAGAGAAATGGAGAACACCTTGAAGCAAGTATCCCAGGAGGTTATCCAAGAAAACTTTCCCCATCTCACCAGACAAGTGACCATCCAACCACAAGAGGTAAAGAACCATCGCAAGACATCAAATGAGAAGACCAACCCCTAGACACATAGTAATTTGCCTATACAAAGTAGGTACAAAAGAAAAATTTCTAAAGGCAGCAAGAGAGATTCTTAAAAAGGTATTAAGCACAGGAGAAAGAAAGAAAGAAAAAAAGATTGGCCACGCACTTCCCAAGAGAACAGGAGAACACAGAATCAGCAGAGAATACATCACTACTGCAAACTTGAAAACACACACATACATCAACACAAAAGTTACTAGAACAAACTTCAGATGACTCTTATGACAAGGATAAACAATCACATTTCAATAATCAGCCTGAATGTGAATGGACTAAATACACCACTGAAAAGACACAGATTGGCAAATTGGATAAGAAGCCATGACCCAATAATTTGCTGCTTCCAGGAAATTCATCTCACCACAAGGGATGCACAGAAACTCAAAGTTAGAGGATGGAAAATTATTTTCCAGGTGAATGGATCACAAAGAAAGGAGCTGTGATCTTAATATCTGACAAAACAACCTTTAAGCTATCAAAAAAAGAAAGATATGAAAGGACACTATGTAAGGATAAAGGTTCAATACATCAACAAGAAGTATCCATCCTAAACATATATGCACCCACACTGGAGCACCAGCATTTATAAAGCAACTACTACATAAACTAAACAAAAGATATTGACTCTAACACTATTATAACTGGGGACTTAAATACCCCACTAACAACCCTAGATAGATCATTGAGGCAAAAACTAAACAAAGAGCTGGAACCTTGCTTGACACTTGACCAAATGGACTTAATAGAAACCTACAGAACACTCCACCCAACAACTGCAGAGTACACATTCTACTTATCACCACATGGAATGTACTCCAAGATTGATCACATCCTAGGCCATAAATCAAGCAAAAACTAATTTCATAAGATCAAAATACTGCCATGCACCTTCTCAGAACAAAATGTAATAAAAATAAATATCAACACCAGCAAAATCCTAAAAACTCACAAAGACATGGACACTAAATAGCGTAATGCTAGATGACTACTGGGTCAACACAGAAATCAAAAAGGGAATTAAAAGATTCTTGGAAACAAATGATAATGAAGAAACATCTTACCCAAGCCTCTGGGATGCCATGAAAGCAATTCTGAGAGGAGAATTTATATCGCTACAAACACACATCAAGAAAATGGAAAAATCACAAGTTAACATTCTAACAAATCACTTAAGGGAGCTGGAAAGACAAGACCACCAAAACCCTAACTTTAGAAGAAGAATCCAGATCATCAAAGTAAAAACCCAAATACGAGACATAGAAGACAATAATATCATAGGAAACATCAACAAAACAAAAAGCTGTTTCTTTGAAAGAATAAACAAGATTGATGGAAACCTAGCCAAAATGACCAAGAAAAAGTCCCCCCCCCAAAAAAACAGTCAGAAATACAAAAGATCAAATCACAACTGACCCTGAAGAAATAAAAAAGATTATCAGAGATTACTATGCACACCCTATGAAAACAAACTTGATAAACTAAATGAAATGGAGGACTTTCTGACATCCCACAACCTCTGCAGGTTGAAACAAGAAGACACTGAGACACTAAATAGATGAATAAAAACTCAGGAAATTGACACCATGATAAAAAAACTATCTCTGAAAAAAACCCTGGACCAGATAGCTTCCCAGCAGAATTCCACAAAATATACAAGAAGTAGCTGATACCAATCCTATTGAAAGTATGTTAAGTGCCTGAGCCCGTGGGTTCAAGACCTGCCTGGGCAACTTGGCGAGACCTCATCTCTACAGTAAATCAAAAATCAGCCAGGCGTGGTAGCACATGCCTGTACTTCCAGCTACTTGGAAGGCTGAAGTGGAGGGATCGCCGGAGCCCAGCAGGTCGAGGCTGCAGTGGCCAGGAGCAGCCACTGCACTCCAGTCTGGGCGACAGAGTGAGACTCCAACTCAAAAAAAAAAAGAAAGAAAGTATTTTAGGCAATTGAGAAAGACAAAATTCTCCCCAAATAATTTTAAGATACTGATACTCATCTCACTGATACCCAAGCTGGATAAAGAGCCAACAAAAAAAGAGAACTGCAGGCCAATATCCCTGATAAACATAGATGCAAAAATTCTCAACAAGATTCTAGCAAATTGGATCCAACAACACATCTCAAAAATCATCCACCATGAACAAGTGGGCTTCATCCCTGGGATGCAAGGCTGGTTCAACATCCACAAGACAATAAACATAATTAAATACATTAACAGATGTAAAAGTGAGAACCACATGATTATATCATTAGATGCAGAAAAAGTTTTTGATAAAATAGGGCATCCCTTCTTGATAAAAACTCTTGAACAGCTAGGCATAGAAGAAATATACCTCAAAATAGTAAGTATCAACCCACAGCTATCATGTTGCTAAATGGACGAAAACTGAAAGCATTTTTCCTAAAATCTGAAATGAGACAAGGCTGCCCACTCTCACCCCTCCTGTTCAACATTGTGTTGGAAGTCCTAGCTAGAGCAATCAGACAAGAGAAGGAAATCAGGGGTATCCAAATAGGAAAAGAAGAAGTTAAGTTATCCCTCTTTGCTGATGATATTATCCCACACCTTGAAAATCCAAGGGAATCTATCAAAAACCTCCTTGCACCTACAAAGGACTTTGTCAATGTCTCAGGGTACAAAATAAATGTGCAAAAGATAGTCACATTCTTATACACCAACAACAAACAGAAAACCAAATAAAAAACGCAAACCTATTCATAATAGGCACAGGCAAAAAACTTGGAATACCTCTGCATTTTCCTAGCCAGAAAATTGAAAGACCTATACAACAAAAACTACAAAACAAAGAAATCCAAGAAGACAGATACAATTGGAAAAATATACCATGCTCACGGGTAGGATAAATCAACATTGTTAAGATATCCATCCTTCCAAAGGCAATCTACAGATTCAATGCAATGCCCATTAAATTACCAACATCATTCTTCTCAGACCTGGAAATGACAATGCAGAAATTCATAGGGAAACATAAACAACCATGAATATCCAAAATGATCCCTAGCAAAAGAAACAAAGTGGGAGGTATCACACTTCCAGGCTTCAAACTTTACTATAAGGCTACAATAATCAAAACAGCCTAGTGTTGATTCAAGAACAGGCATAAGGACGAATGGAACAGGACAGAGATTCTGGAAGCAAAACCTCAATTTCTCAACCAATTCATCTCAACAAAAATTCCAACAACTACCACTGAGGAAAGGAGAACCTATTTGGTAAATGGTGTTAGGACAACTGACTGACCACTTGCAGAATATGAAACAGGACCCCAACCTATCACCATACATAAAAATCAATTCTAAATGGAACAAAGAATTAAATGTAAAATCTCCAACTATAAGAATCTTAGAAAATGCAGGAGACACTCTTATGGAACTTGGAGTAGGTAACCAATTCCTGATCAAAACCCCAGATGTCCATGCCATAAGAGAAAAGATAGGCAAATGGGACCTCATCAAACTGACAAACTTCTGCAAAGCAAAATAAATCATCAAAAGAGTGGGGTACAGCTTAAAGAATGGAAAAAGATATTTGCCAAGTGTCTATCTGACAAAAGCCTAGCATCCAGAATCTACAAGGAACTCAAACGTGCTGAAAGGAAAAAAACAAACAGCCCCATTAAAAAGTGGGTAAAAGATATGAATAGACACTTCCCAAAAGAAGATATATGAGCTGCCAAAAGACACATGAAAAAGAGTTCAGCCTCACTCATCATCAGAGAAATGCAAATCAAAACCACATTGAGATACCAGGAAGAATGACCATTAATAAAACAAACAACAGATGATGTCTATATCTGATATATATATCTGTCTATATCTATATCTATGTCTAGATTAGATAGACGATTGGTTAGGTAGATAGACAGACAGACAGACAGACAGACAGACAGATAGATAGATAGATAGATAGATAGATAGATAGATAGATAGATAGAAAGATAGATAGACAGACAGACAGACAGGGAGACAGATGATAGATAGAACATTTTCATTATCCACCAATCAACTGATGGGAATAATTTTTTTTCTCCACATATTTGCAATTGTGTATTGTGCTGCAATGAACATCTGAATGCAGATCTTTTTTTGTACGATGACTTTTGTTCCTTTGGGTAGATACCTAGTAGTGGTATTGTTGGAACAAATATCTACTTTTAGTTCTTTGAGAAATCTCCATGCCAAATCCCATAGAGATTTTATTCACTTGCACTCCCACCAACAGTGTAAAAGTATGTTCCCTTTTTCATACATCCACACCTGCAGCTGTTGTTTCTGGAGTTTTCAATAATGGCAATCTGACTGTTGTAAGGTGGTAGCTCATTGTGGGTTTAGTTTGCATTTCCCTGATGATCAATAATGCTGAGCATTTTTGTATATGTTAATTGGCCATTTGTATATCTTATTTTGAGAGATGTCTGTTCATATAATTGGCCCACTTTTTAATGGGATGATTTACTTTTTTCTTGCTAATTTGTTTGAGTTCTTTGTAGATTCTTGATTATTTATGGATTAGTCCTTCGTCAGATGTATAGTTTATGAATATCTTCTTCCATTTGGTAAGTTGCCTATTTACTCTGTTGATTATTTCTTTTGCTATACAGAAGCCTGTTAATTTAATCAAGTCTTAATTGTTTATTTTTGTTTTTGTTGCATTTGCTATTGGGGCTTTAGTCATAAATTCTTTGTCTAGGCCAATGTCCAGAAGAGTTTCTTATCTGACATTTAAGTCTTTTATCCATCTTGCATTAATTTCTGTATATGGTAAGCATGAGGAACCAAGTTTCATTTTTCTGCATGTAGCTATTCAATCCTCCTAGCACCATTTGAATAGAATGTCCTTTCCCCCGTGCACGTTTCTGTCTGCTTTGTCAAAGGTCAGTTGGTTGTAGATATTTATGTTTATTTCTGGATTCTCTATATTCCACTAGTCCATGTGTCTCCTCTTGTACTAGTATCAAGCTATTTTGGTTACAACAGCCTTGTAGTATAATTTGAAGTCAGGTCATATGATGTCTCCAGCTTTGTTTATTTTACTAAGGATTGTTTTGCCTATTCTGGCACTTTTCTGGTTCCATATGCATTTTAGGGTTGTTTTTTCTAATTCTGTGAAAAATGACGTTGGTAGTTTGATAAGGATTGGGTTGAATCTGCAGATTACTTTGAGTAATATGGTCATTTTAGCAATGTTAATACTTCCAATCCATGAGCATGGGATGTTTTCCCTTTTGCTTGTGCTCTTTACAATTTCTTTTCATCGGTGTTTTGTAGTTCTCCTTAAAGACATCCTTCACCTTCCTGGTTAAATATGTTCCTAAGTATTTTAGCTTTTTGGCTGCTATTGTAAATGGAATTGAGTCCTGGAATTGATTCTCTGCTTGGTTGCGATTGGCGTATAGCAGTGCTACTAATTTTTGTTTGTTTACTTTGTATACTGAAACTTTAATGAATTAGTTTATCAAGTCCAGAAATCTTTTAAGGTAGTCTTTAGGATTATTTAAGTATAAGATCACATCAGCATACAGAGATGGATTGATTTCTTCTTTTCCAATCCGGATAACCTTATTTCCTTCTCCTGCCTAATTGCTCTGGCTAGGTCTTCCAGTACTATGATGAACAGAAGTAGTGAAAGTGGACAGCCTTGCCTTTTTCCATTTCTGAAGGGGAATGTGTTCAACTTTTCTCCTTTCAGAATGATATTGGTGTGGGTTTGTCATATATGGCTTTAATTATTTTGAATAATGTTCCTTCTATGCCTATTTTGCTGAGGGTTTTTATAACGAAGGGATGCTGTTTTATCAAATGCTGCTTCTGCATATATTGAAGTCATCATATGATTTTTGTTTTTAATTATTTTTATGTGGTGGATCATATTTATTGACTTGAAAATGTTGAGCCATCTTTGCACCTTGCAATAAAACCTACTAGATCATGGTGGGTTGTTTTTTTTTTTTAATGTGCTGTTGAATTTGGTTTCCTAGTATTTTGTTGAGGATTTTTGTGTATATTTTCATCAAGGATATTGGTCTGTAATTTTCCTTTTTTTGTTGTGTTTTTGCTTTGTCATTAGGGTGATACTGGCTTCATAGAATAAGTTAGAGAAAATTTCCTTTTTTCAATCTTGTGGAATAGCTGCAGTCAAATTGGTATCGGTTCTTCTTTGAAAGTGTGGTAGAATTTGGCTGTGTGTTCATCAGATTTTGTACTTTTGGTTGGGAAACTTTTAATTACTTTTTCTATCTCGCTACTTGTTATTGGTCTGTTCAGGGTTTCTATTTCTTCCTGATTCAAGGTTAGGGGGCTGTAGGTTTCCAAGAATTTATCCATTTCCTCTAGATTTCTATTAATATTTTGTTTACATAGAGGTGTTTGTAATAATTTCAGATAATCTTTTGTATTTCCGTGGTATCAATTATAACATTTCCATTTTCATTTCTGAGTGACCTAATTTTAATCTTCTCTCTTTGTTTCTTAATTAATCTTTCTAGCGGTCTGTTAATTTTGTTTATATTTTCAAAGAACCAATTTTTTGTCTCATTGATTCTTTGTTATTTTTTTTTTGTTTTGATTCCACTTAGTTTTGCTATTATTTATTTTATTCTACTAGTTTTGTGTTTGGTTTGTTCATGTTTTTCTAGTTCCTTGGGGTGTTAGGTTGTCAATATGTGATCTTTCAGTCTTTTTAATGTAAGCTTTAAATACCATAAATTTCCCTCTGAGCACAACTTTGGTCATGTCCCAGAGGTTTTGATAACTTTGATAACTCATTGCTGTCATTCATTTCAAGAAATTTTTATAATTTCATCTTGATTTCTTGACTCAAAATAATTTAGGAGCAGATTGCTTGATTTCCATGTATTTGCTTGGTTTTATGAGTTCTTCCTGAAATTAATTTCTAGTTTTATTCCACTGTGGACTAAGTAGTTGTTTTATATAATTTCAATTTTTTAAAATTTTTGAGACAATGTGTGGCCTATCATCTGGTCTGTCTTGGAGAATGTTCCATGTGCTAATGAGAAAAGTGTAAACTCTGTGTTTTCAGAGTGCCATATTCTATAGATATCAGTTAAGTCTATTTGCTCTAGGGTCCGTTTTAACTAGTCCCTTCTGGCTTATAGGATTTCTGCCAAGAAGTCTGCTATTTGTCTGATAAGTTTGCCTTTGTAAGTTATCTGATGCTTTTGTCTCACTGTTTCTGCCTTGATGATCTGTCTATTACTGTTAGTGGAGTGTTGAAGTCTCCCACTGTTGTATTTCTACCTATCTCTTTCCTTAGGTCTAGTAGAATTTTTTTTATAAAACTTGGAACTGTGATGTTAGGGTCATATATATTTTAAATTGTAATATCTTCTTGTTGAATTGATCCCTTTATCATTATATAATAATCTTCTTTGTCTTTTCTTCCACTGTTTCCTATTCAAAGTCTGTTTTATCTGATATGAGAATGGTTACTCCTGCTCACTTCTGTTTTTCATTTGCAAGGAATATTTTTTTCCCATCTCCTTTACCTGGACACTACAGGAGTTTTTGTGTGTTAAGTGGGTCTTTTGAAAGCAACAGATATTTGGATTATGCTTTCTTTGGCCATTCTACCAATCTTTATCTTGTAAGTGGGGTATTCAAACCATTTGTGTGCAAGGTTAATATGATATGTAAGGTACTATTCTATTCATCATGTTGGTTGTTACCTGATTGCTTTTTATTTTTTTATCTTTATTGTGTTGATGTTATATAAGTCCTGTGAACTTTATGATTTTCAATATTTTTCTTCTGGTGTATTTCAAACTTTTGTTTCACTATTTAGAATGCCTTTGAGTATTTCTTGTAGAGCCAGTCTAGTAGTGACAAATTTCTTCAGTGGTTGCTTGCCTGAGAAAGATTTTTATTTCGATGTCATTTATGAAACTTAGTTTTGTGGGATACAAAATCCTTGAATGACTGTCATTTTCTTTGAGGAGATTGAAGATAGAGTCCTAGTCCCTTCTGGCTTATAGGATTTCTGCCAAGAAGTCTACTATTTGTCTGATAAGTTTACCTTTATAAGTTATCTGATGCTTTTGTCTCACTGCTCTTAGATTTCTTTCCTTCACATTAACTTTGCATAACCTGATGACTATATGCCTTGAGATGACCTTTTTTCAATGAATCTTCTAGGGGTTCTTTGGGTTTCTTGTATCTGGACGTATAGATCTCGGAGAAGGCCAAAAGTTTTCCTCCATTCTTCTCTCAAATACATTTCCCAAACATATTGTCTTCTCTTCTTCCTCAAGAACACCTATCATTCTTAGACTTGGACATTTTATATAATCTTGTATTTCTTGTCATTTATGAAACTTAGTTTTGTGGGATACTTTGTTCTGTTCTCTTGATTCTTGTTTCTTTATTGTTGTCTGATTGAATTAATTTGAAAGCCTTCTCTTCAGGTTCTGAGATACTCCCTTCTGTTTGTTCTAGTCTACTGTTAAAACTTTCCACTGCATTTTGTACTTCTCTAAATGAGTCGCTCATTTTCAGAAATTTAGCATTTTTTAAAGTGTCTATTGCTTGTGATAATTTTTCATTCATGCTCTGATTTTTTTATTACTTTATGCCGGTTTTCAACTTTCTCTTAGATCTCATTGAGCAATTTTACAATCAATCATTTGAATTCTATCTATCTATGGAATTTCAAAGATTTTATTTTTGTTAGGGTTAGTGTGGTCTTTTGGGGATGTTGAAGAGCTTTGTTTCTTCATATTGTCAGAACTTCTTTTTTCTGGTTTCTTTCCTTGGATAGACTATTTCTTCTTGAGATTGACAGGGGACTGACATAGGCACTGTAGGTTTCCCTTTATTATATATAGCCTTGATATGGTGAGTTTCTAAATTGCCAGTTGTGGTGGTGCTGTGCTGGATACCCATGCAGGCTCAAAACACCCTAAATGACTGGGATAGCTTGGATAATGGTGCTAGCTGGGATCTGGGATGAGACCTTCCTCAAAGCTGAGGTATTATATCAGATGTAATGGGTGGTGCTGGTTGATTGCCAGTCAAGAGGTGGCATTTGTGGAAGACATCCAGTTGCGATGGTGACTGGGGACTTTCTGATTGGCCTGTGTTTCCCCAAGGATGTGCCTGGCTGTCCTAGGCATTGGTCAGGGCTGTGGAAACTATCCAAGTTCTCTGGCTGTTTTGAACCTTCAACAGGGTGTGGAGGGAAAGTGCCCAAGCTCTCCATTTGTATGTTGTATTGGTTACAGCAGTGGGTATTGGGAATAAGTCTATGGCCAGTGGGGTAGCACTGCCATGTTGTGCAAAGGCTATACAAAATAGTTTACATGGAAAGTGAAAAATTGTTAGGGCAATGAGAGTCACGCAGCTCCCTCACTTTAGCTTCAGGCAGTCTGCATTCAGAATGCAAAAGTGTGGTCAGCTTCTGATCTTCTCATGGGTGTCTGCCTCAGCTAAGAACTATCTGCTGCAATGTAATTCGCCCTTGGGGCCTGTTCCTCCCCAGGTCAGCTAGAAAGCCGCCTGCAACAAGGGTTGAGTTCCTGGAAAATGACTGCTAGAGCTGCTCAGAACTTTTTTTCCTGCACCAGTTATTTGGGGTTTTTTTTCTTTTTCTTTTTTTTAACAGCTTGTATACCTTATCACACACCAATTATATGCCAATGAATCTGTTGAATAATTCTTCCCATTTCCTCATATTTCCTTTTATATATTTTTTCATTTATTTTATTTTGGATATCTTCCTTTTTTAATTTTTAATTTTAAAGGTGTGGGGTGCACCACTTGTGAGTTTTGTCAGAGCACAGCTGTGGGTAATGTAGTTTCCCATGAGGGATTGGAGTCCTTCAAAGCTCAGGCGCCTTCAAAGTTTGTGGCAGAAGTACTGACATCCTGAATTCCCCTCACCCACCTTCCCCACTGCATCTGAAGCCTGCTGATGGTTTATGCAGTGGGCAAGTCTGACTAGTTCTCACCCAAGCTAATCAATTTTTCTCTTCCTTATACTAGGTGGGCCTTACCGCTTCTGTGATGAGTCATGGGGTGTGCGGCTGCTATCCATCTTCTCTGAGTCAAATCTTGTCAATGATCTTGACCAGTTATTTCATATTATACATGGGAAAACTATATGCATTAATATAATTTCACCAAGATACCATAGTCAGAACCAACATCCCAATCTCCTGGTTTCTCATGTCAAAATGTTAATGCAAAATAACTGAAAGAGAAATAAAGATTCTTATATTCTCATATTTTTATGAAATCAAAGAAATTGCACATTATTGAAAGAGAAAATTGTGTTGAATATAAGTATGGTTAATTTTACTGTAGGCTATATTTTAGCTTTGACATTAAAACGTGACTATAAGATAAAATTATCTTTACTATGAAACTGAAGTGCAATTATTTAGCAAGGTAGTCTCAGAAAAGCCACCAAAAGAACAGTCTGATGAACCTCATGACAGATTGCAATCAGGAGCATTCATTGTAGACAAGGCGTTGATGTTAAAGCACAAACTCCAAGCCAGTTGATTACTGTTATAGCTTGGGTTCTCACATGATGATTAGCGATATACTTTTCCTAAAATATTTTCTCAAAAGTTAAATGAGTAAAATATAGGCATGTAATTAGTGCCACATTATATACTGAATTGGATTGGGCACGTTGTGGCCATGTAATTACTTCATTAAAGTGTAAGCCATCACTTAAAATTTTAAAATTTAATGAGTGGTTTGGAGGATTTGAGAAAAAAAATATGGAATCTGCAGAGAATATGAAGAGTTAATTGTAGACATTTAAAATTCTATAAGTCAGCCGGGCTAGGTGGCTCAGCCTGTAATCCCGCGCCTTGGGAGTGGATTGCCTGAGCCTGTGGGTTCGAGACCCGCCTGGGCAACTTGGCGAGACTTCATCTCTACAATAAATCAAAAAATCAGCTGGGCATGGTAGCACGTGCCTGTAATTCTGGCTACTCGGAAGGCTGAGGCGGAAGGATCGCCAGAGCCCAGCAGGTCGAGGCTGTGGTGGCCGGGAGTGGCCACTGCACTCCAGTCCGGGCGACAGAGTGAGACTCCAACTCAAAAAAAAATAAAAATAAAAATAAATAAAATAAAATGTGTACCAATGTAACCAAATATCAAAAAAAAGAGAGAGAGAGACAGAGAGAGAGAGAGAGA
>CAUYQG010093968.1:0-49913 GCA_963574415.1 Tarsius wallacei
GCCTTTGGGAGGCTGAGGTGAGTGGATTGCCTGAGCCCGCGGGTTCGAGACCCGCCTGGGCAAGCGAGACCTCATCTCTACAATAAATCAAAAAATTAGCCGGGTGTGGTAGCGTGCGCCTGTAATTCCAGCTACTTGGAAGCCTGAGGCGGAAGGATCGCCGGAGCCCAGCAGTTCGAGGCTGTGTTGGCCGGGAGCGGCCATTGCACTCCAGTCTGGGTGACAGAGTGAGACTCCAACTCAAAAAAAAAAAAAAAAAGGACAGTATTTTTTCCTTTTCAATCCCTATATCTCTTATTTATTTATTTTTCTTTTCTTATTACACTAGCTAAGACCAGTACAGTGTTGACCAAAATGCTGATAATAGACACTTTTATCTCATTTCTGATCTCAGATGGAAGATTTCAATGTTTCTGTGTAAAGTATTATATTTTCTGTAGTTTAAAAAATATATATATACTTACAGATTTGAAAAGTTCCACTCTCGGTCTACTTGGTTAAGATTTTAAAAAATCATGAATGGATATTGGCTTTATAAATGCTTTTTCTAGCCAGGCTCGGTGGCTCAGCCTGTAATCCTGCACCTTGGGAGGCTGAGGTGAGTGGACTGCCTGAGCCCACGGGTTCGAGACCCGCTTGGGCAACTTGGCAAGACCTCATCTCTACAATAAATCAAAAAATCAGCCAGGCGTGGTAGCGCGCGCCTGTAGTTCCAGCTACTTGGAAGGCTGAGGCGGAAGGATCGCCGGAGCCCAGCAGGTTGAGGCTGTGGTGGTTGGGAGCGGCCACTGCACTCCAGTCTGGGCGACAGAGTGCGACTCCAACTCAAAAAAAAAATGCTTTTTCTTCATTTATTGAGCTGGTCTTATGATTTTTTTCTATATTATATTAGTGTGGCAAATTATATTGATTAATTATGAGTGTAAAATGCATCCCTGCATTACTGGAAAAAACCCAACTTGGTTATCATATATTATTCTTTTTATATATAGTTGAGTAATATTTTTTTCATAGATATTTATGACAGACATTGACTGGTAATTTTCAATTCTTACAATGTTCTCATCAGTTTTTATCTTCCAACTTTTGTTGGCATTGTAAGATAAGTTGGGGAGTTTTTTTTCTTTTATTTAGAAAAGATTGCTTCAGATTAATGCTATTTCATCTTTAAATATATTGAAAAATTCACCTGGGAAGTCATCTGTGCTTGGGAATTTTTTGTGTGAAGGCTTTTAATTACAGATTCAATTTTTAAAGTTAGATAGAAGACTATTCAGTTAAAAAAAATTGTGTCAGTTTTTCAAAGGTCTGCTCTCCTTCCTTTTTTGTCTTCTTCTTTTTGAAAATAAATTTATTAACTTCTTCTAAATTTTCAGGAAAAAATTCAGGATTCTTTGATGTTCCTAAAAATACATGGTTAAGCCAAAATGTGCTGAAGAGGTCAAGATCAAAGCATAGTCACCAGGTCCACTCTAGCCTAGTGGTTAAGAACGTGAATACTGGCTCTTTTCTCTGCTTTAGTCCTCTTTAAAGATGAATTTTCAGTGCAAACAAAACAAAACTCCTTCAGTATTAGAACTCTAAACATTCACCACACAAGGAATTCTAGGCTAAAACTTCAGCACATCTCTGTCTGCCTTTCTAGCCTTCTGCTCTAAGGGCAAAAGAGGGTTGGGCTCACTTCTCTATGCCTCTCTCCTCTCAGGAATCTTGGTCCCTCAATCCTGACTGCCTTAGAAGCCCTCAACTATAATTTTTATCTCCCCAGCTTTGTGAGATTGTTGAAAGCTTTGGTGGTGTCTCCACCCTTAACAGTGGCCCTCTTCCTGATTTCCTTGCAAATGCCACCAGGGGAAAGAGAAAACAATCAGTATTTCTTATTTTTATGTTTTCAAAAAGGGGATACATTTGACAACATCTGCCAAACAAAACAAAACAAAACAAAATCCATTAGCAGTCCAGTACTGGAGTCAACCGCAACAGACCTGTTCTGGCCAGCACATGTGTGACTTTCCTCTATGTATCTGACTACCATTTCAGTCAATTTATTTGATTTGGTAGCACCTCATAGGACTGCATATAACTTAATGTTGCCCCCTATATAAAGCTTCTTCAAGAAAAAGGTACACCGGGATTAAGCACTGAAACCAAAATTTAATGAATTCATAGGTTTTCCATCATAAAGGAAATGCCTGTAAATGTAGTTGAAATTGTCAAATATTTTGGAATACAGTATCGACTTTTTGAAGCCAACAGCTATGGGTGTAACAAATCTATGTGTCACGAAGGACTCAAGCCCCCGATGTCCAACTGTCAAAATTTCTGGCCGACTTTCGAGAGAAGCTATTTAACTTCCAGGAATGTATAATGAAATTAAGAAAAAAACAGAACAATGAATTTAACCAAATGAGAAATGCAAAGCAAACAGACAAACACACCCCTCCAGTGTTCTTTGTTATGCCTGGAAATTATTCTGTTAGTCAAAATGTTCTAAAAAGGTCAAGATCAATGATCTGATCTTAAGAAGAACTACAGGAGCTGAGCGGTCAAGATGTGTGACTTCATGACTTCACTGAGGACCAGACCGCAGAGTTCAAGGAGGCCAGGATCCTGTACAGCCAGTGTGGGGACGTGATGAGGGCCCTGGGCTAGAACCCCAAGGTCCTGGGGAACCCCAAGAGTGATGAGATGAATGTGAAGGTGCTGGACTTTGAGCACTTCCTGCCTGTGCCCCAGACTGTGGCCGAGAACAAGGACCAGGGCACCTATGAGGATTATGTTGAGGGATTTCAGGTGTTTGACAAGGAAGGGAACGGCACAGTGATGGGCGCGGAAATCCAGCGCCCATGTCACTCTGGGTGAGAAGATGACAGAGGAAGAGTAGAGATGCTGGTGGCAGAGCATGAGGACAGGAATGGTTGTATCAGTTATGAAGAGCTGGTCCGTATGGTGCTGAATGGCTGAGAACCTTCCATCTCCCCAGAGTTCATTCACAAGATAACCTTGCTGTCTGTGCCCCGTCCCCAAAAAAGAACTACAACCCACTTGTTAAAAAGCAGATCTAGTTCCATAGTGCCTGGTTTTAAAACTTTCTTCTGCCTCTCAGTGACTTAGGAATATTGGGCATCTTTCTTTGACTTGACATCTTCATGTGTACATGGGGATAACAATACCACTTGCCTACTAAAATTGTCATGAGGATCACATGAGTCAGGTCAGGTAAACACCAAGAAGGATGCCTGGAAAATGATGACTGCTTGGTATACCTAATGTTTTGCCAGACTGTCCATGGCCAGGAATGATGAAAATAATATGTAGATTCTGAATTTAAAGTGACCTTAGGCTGGGCTCAGTGGCTCAGCTTGTAATCCTCGCACGTTTGGAATTCGAGGCAAGTGGATTGCCTGAGCCCGCGGGTTCAAGACCAGTTCGGGCAACTTGGCGAGACCTCGTCTCTACAATAAATCAAAAATTAGTGTGGTAGCATGCTCCTGTAATTCTACTTGGAAGGCTGAGGCGGAAGGATAGCTGGAGCCCATCAGGTGGATGGATGCTGGGGTGGCTGTGAGTTTGCCACTGTACTCCAGCCCGGGTGACAGAGTGAGACTCCAACTCAAAATAAAACAAAATAAAACAAAATACAATAGTGGCCTTAGGGGTTTATTTTGAATGTGATATTGATGAAGCAAGGGGTATTTAAGGAGATGGAGAGATGAGTACTACTGTCAGCCACTAAATGTTGTATTTGTTACTACTGTTTTTTGCTAGAGTTTAACGTGGTGTTTCTTTTTTTTCTTTCACCAGAACTGGTGTTAAATTACATTTTTAGTAACTGAACTTTGAAAACCCTCCTTCATCACCAGCCCTGTAGTCCATGCATGGGCTATTGCGGTTGTCTCATAGCTGCCTCCTCATGTGGTGTTTTACCTTTTTGCAAACTCAGCCACACAAAAACGACAGGTGCCTTTAACAGATGCAGATTGGATCTGCTGAAAAGTCTCCAATAGCTCCCCACTGCTCTCAAAATAAAACGCCAAATCCTTAACACAGTCCCCTCAATCTTCCCTATGACCTTCCTTTCTGGCCTCGTTGTGTTCCAGTGCTTCTTACTTGATGTCCTCCACCCTATCTTTCAGGACCTCCCAAGGGCCAAGTCCGTCCTCCTCCGTGCCTTTGCTATCCTCCTCCCTATGTCTGAAGGTTCAATGACTGTATGAGTCAGGATTCTCCAGAGAAACAGAACCAAGAGGAGATATACAGGTATTAAATATATGCGAGGATTTATTACGGGAATTGGCTCACACCAAAAAGTCCCATGATCTGCCAGACTCAGGCTGGAGAACCAGGGAGGCTGATGGTCTAACTCTCAATCTGAGGCCAGAGGACGGAGAATTTGGGATGCTGATGGTATAAGTCCTGGAGTCTGAAGGCCCGAGAACCTGAAGCTCTGATGACCAAGAGCAGGAGAAGACGGACGTTCCAGCTCCAGAAGAGAGCAGATCTGCCTTTCCCTTGGCTTTTTTTTTTCTGTCTAGGCCCTCAGCAGGTAAGGTGATACTCATCCACACTGATGAGAGTGGATCTTCCTTACTCAGTCCATGGATTCAAATGCCAGTCTCCTTTACAACCACCCTCACAGACACACCCAGATATAATACTTTATCAGTTATCTGGGCAGCCTTTAAGCTAGTCCAGTTGCCACTTAAATATGAACCATCTCATTGGCTAAATTCTGCCCGTCCTGTAGATATTAGCTGAGGTGTCATTCCTCAAAGAAAGCCTTCTCTGATGTTAGGTCAAGATCAACTTCACGTTACTAGTATTACCACTTTCTTTTTACAGCACTTACTGTGGTTTGTTATTTGTTATTCTTTATTCCTTTGGGTGACTGCTTAATGCTATTCCTTCCACTAGCTCATAAGTTCAACAAGAGTATGGATTGCACATTTTTTAGGTGTTAAATTCCTAGTGTCTGACATGTTCTCTCTCTCTATGTATATATCATCTGTATCTATATCTATGTCTATGCCTATATCTATGGAGAGAGGGGTGTGTGTGTGTATATATATATATATATGGGTGTATATATATATGTACACACACATATAATTCCTCTCTCTCTATAATATATACGTGTATATATATATGTGTGTGTATGTGTATATATATATATATATATATATATATATATATGGGGAGAGAGAGAGAGAGAGAGAAAGGATTTATTGTGAGAATTGATTTACACAGTTATGAAGACCTGAGTGTGTATACGTGTATGCATATATATGTACACACCGACACCCTATACATATACACACAAATACATGTAGATAGATGAACATATCACATATATATTTCTCATTAGGACATAATATACATAAACACTCAAAATGTTAACTTGATAGATTTTTACCAAACAAATACTTCTATGCTACCAGCACTCAAATCAAGAAACAAACATTATGAGCACCCAGAAATCTCTCCTGTGCCTCTTCTGAAAATTCCCCAAAGGCAATCTTTTTTGGGACTTTTTCCATCTGAGATGAATTTTGCTCATTTTGGGGCTTTTTATAAATGACATTGTAGGCATGTACTCTTCTGTCTGGGTCATATTTCCTCCACATTATGTGTGAGATTTATCCTTGCAGTGTTTGTCCTGATAGCTCCTTTTCATTGCTGTATTGCAGTCTACCATCTGAATCGATGACAGTTTATTTATTGATAGAAAGCTGGGTTGTTTCCAATTTGGGGTTATAACATATAATGTTACTAAGAACATTATTTTGCATGTCATATTGATTTCTTATGTTCTTGTTACCAGGGAGTGCAATTTCTGCAAAGCTGTGTCACATACTTTGTCAATCACATAGTTGCCAAATTAGAAAAAAATGCAAAACTTAATATAATATGGGGGAGCCCTTGCCTATGTGTCTGATGAGGATTTTGCCAGAGCTCTATCCTTCACCTTAGTTTCTTTTTCACAGTGTTTATGGACCACAACGTTTCTCAAAGATACATGGATACAAATTGGTTGTCATGATGCACAGAAAGAACTCACAGCGACAGGATATCCGGAGGTGCAGGCCTCTTTTTTGATGACTGCTGAAAAGTTCTGAGTCTTCTGGACTGGGGTCTCATTAAACCTGCTTCACCCATCCCCTCCCCTTCTTTCTCTCTTGAGGCCTTGCACCTTTTGATCCTTCCCTACTTCTGGAGGACTGGGTTCTAGGAACGAGTTGACAAACATATCAGTCATTTGCCTCCTAGACTGACGGGTCTCCCCAGGCCTTTACTGCACCCAAATCAGCAAGGTTAGAAGGTGACCAACCCACTCACAAGGAGCTATTTGTTACACATAATGGAGGGCTGGGAGCCAGAACAAGGCTGGCTAAGAATTAGGGTTTGGATCCGGGCAGAAAGAGTTTCCTGCTCAAGCATCGCTCCCTTTTTTGATGTGACAGTGACAAACTCCGTGATGACTTCTCTCCCCTTTGGCTAATCAGGATCCTTTCCAGTAGCAACTCTGCTGTCTCACCCAACCCTGGCTGGTAAGGCGTCACCAGAACCAGGGCACGGGGCTCTTCACTGCTTGGAACACACTCAGAGTCCGGAGGAAACTGTAAAGGTTTCCTTCCCTTTTCAGAAGCTTTTCCAGGCAATGCTGAATCTCTCTTCCCTGGATGTCTTGAGTTCTCTCTCCTTTGGGTTCCCTCTCTCCTTCCTGCTTCTCTCCACTTTTCCTGGGAGTTTGTCTTTATCTCGAACATCTTAGGCTGGAAGTAACCTTTTTAGTGCTCTTTTGCTTCTCCCCTACCTGCATGCTGGTAAGTACCTTGCCCAAGGCTCTCACCTACTTCTGGGAAGAGCAGCCACAAGATAAAGACTCGAGGAGCTTTTGGGAAGACATTGCTGCCCCTAAACCACTGCTGTGATGCATGATTTTCCTAAGGTGCTCCCACCCACCAAAGCTGAAGATTGGCTGGAGTGGGCAGATGAGCCAGAGAACGTTCCACTGGAGACGTATCTTTTAAAAATTAATTTTTTAAAAGTCAGCTTTATGCACAGTAAACTTCACTTTTCTTGAAGCAACGGTGTAATGAGTTATGAGAGGTGTATAAAGCTGTGTAAGTACCACCATAATTGTGATGCAGAACATTTCCATCTCTCCGAAAAGTGCCCTGGGTCCCCAGCAAGTTCCCCTCTCAGCTCCAGAGGGGGTCCTTTACAGTGCAAATGCCCCCTAAGAAGACTGCACTAGTCTGCCTGGAAAGTATGACTTTGAGGCTAGGTCTCTGTTTTTTCTAGAAGGGAGGCACTGGGGCAGTGTGAATGGAAGATGGAGTGGTGGGTACTGGGTATAACTTAGCTCCAAGGACGAGGCTCTGGATGGAGTGCCAGGGGCCTGATCTGGGTCCGGAGGAAAATCTGGAAGAAGCCTCCACCCCAGAAATGACCCAGAGCAGGATATGAATCGGGGTTGGAGAGAGGGGCCAAGCCAGAAACCAAGTTGCGGGAGCTCAGCATCCCGCATGGAGGATTCTAGGTTCTTCGGGTTGTGTCCTCACTACTCTTAAAGGTGTCAAGTGTCACTTGACTGAAGATATATGGGGTGGAATCAAGGAAGAGGGCACAAAAGATGGTGGTCTGGATGGCACTAAAGACACGCTGATTTGTGGTTGTACACAGGTGTGTGTATGCATGGGTATAAGTGTGTGTGCGTGTGTATATGTATGCACATGTGTGCCAGTGTGCATGTGTATGTGAGTGTATATGCATGTGTGTATATGTGTCAGTGTGTGTGCCCGTGTTTATGCGCATGTGTGTACATGTGTATACGTGTGTGGGTATGCGTGTGCAAGTACATGTGTATATGTGCTTGTGTGGGTGTGAGTGTGAATGCATGTGTATATGTGTGTCAGCATGCATGTGTGTACATGGACCTGTGTGTGCACATGTGTATATATGTGTGTGAGTGTGTACGCATGCACATGTGTTTTTGTTCATGTGTGTATGTGTGCGCATGCATGCACATGTGTATGTGTGTGTGAGTATTTAGAGACCATGGCAACACACTGGACCATCTTGAGACACCCTGGCTGACCCTTATCTTCAGCTGGGCAAGGAAGCTTGAGGCAGGACCTTCCTTCCTTCATGCACAGCAAGCCGGCTGTGGCCGACTGGAGCAGTTGTGTTGGGGCTGACATCTCGGTTTTATGCTCATGCGCTGTCACCCCAGACTGGAGCAACCACACATTCTTAGACGCTCTATGTCATGGAAAGAAGGTGAAGGACTCCATCTGCTCTGCTCGCCCCAAACATTACCACTCTGGCAACACAAGGGGGGCACGGTGGCTGGAGACTCCTTCTCTTGGAGGGTGGGGAGATTCTTTCAGATCTTGGAGTCCATGGTGATATTAAGTTTGAGGAATTTTTCAAACCATCGTCATGCAGAAGCATCTGCTGACCCCCTTCTGTATGTGGGACTCATGGAGGCTTGGTCTGAGAAGAGGACTCGGCAGGTTGTGTTTATATGGAATTTTGCACCAGAGGAGCTGAGAACATATGTCCTCCCCATAGCTGTTTGCTTTCATTGATGAACACGTTTGATCGTCAAGTCCCAACTACATGCTAGGTGGTAGAAAGCAAGCAGTGAACAAACCTGGTGAGGTCTCTTCCCTCAGGAGCTGATGGCCTGGCAGGGGTGGGAGCTTGTCCAGAGACAGACCCTGTAGGACGCTCTCGGATGGGCTCCATGGTGGCTGGGACTGACTGATTGCTTCCACTGTCCCACTTAATGTGCCCTTTACAAAATGGTTGCAGCTCCTTCCATCAAGAGGTGGAGCCTACTTGCCCAACATTAAATCTGGG
The DNA here is from genome assembly GCA_963574415.1 of Tarsius wallacei. Classification (NCBI taxonomy): domain Eukaryota; kingdom Metazoa; phylum Chordata; class Mammalia; order Primates; family Tarsiidae; genus Tarsius; species Tarsius wallacei. Next base: position 8,869 of record CAUYQG010093968.1, read on the forward strand.
CTTACCTGGTGACTTGCTTTGGCCAACACAAGTGAAGAAGCGAGAACAACCAGTGGTGAGCCTGGACCTCAGGAGACTGAATTCATGCCTTCTCTTTCCAGAACCCTGCCTCTGCTTGGGCAGCGAGCTTGGCCTAGTCTTCTAGAGGATGCAAGACCACATGGAAAAGAGCTCAGTTGTCCAAGCTGAAACCATTCGAGACCAGTTGAAAGCCGGCTGACTTCCAAACATGCGAGGGAGTCCAGCTGCCTTTCCTACCCTGCCTTTCCTACCCGCAGCTGATTACAGGCATGCAGTCATGTGTCAGTGTGCCCAGCCAACAGCTGCAGGCTGCCCGGCTTACCTGCAGACCACATGAGTGATGATAAGCCTTGTCTCACTGGACAAGGCTCTCTGTACTCACTCATGGCTGGTGCAAGGCTCTGACTTTCTGGAGGCTCAAGAAAGCACCCAGTACCCCGAAGAACCCATTAAAACAGCTCCTTTCCTCTTCCTCCACCCTTCCCTCCCCAGCTTTAAACCATCACCTGTTTGTGGTAGCAAGAATCATTGCGTTGATGTTTGTAGCATTTCACAAATTGTTGTATGGAAGGAGAACGACACAGCAAAATCTGCACCATGGATATTTCTTTTCCTAACATCACTTATCAGGTGTGGGCTGTGGAAAAATTCGTCTGCTGGACTCCTCTGCAGCTGGGAGAAAGGGTGGGTGAGCCAAGAGAAATTTAAAGAGGAGAGAGAAGCAAAGCACTTTGTTTCTGCAGAGTGGAAAATGCTATAGGTCTGTCCAGATGGGATTTGGTGGAGAGGTTCAGAAATTAGTCTGTCTGGGCATTCATTCCTCCATTCATCCATTCAACACAGCTCACTTTTTGTGAAATTTTTGAAAATAAAGGTTATACATATTTAAGGTGTACAGCATGATGTTTTGATATGCAGAGTGAAATGATTGCTAGAGTCAAGCACATTAGTGTATCTATCTCTTTACATGGTTACTCTTTTGTAGTTAGAGCACCTAGCAAATTTTCCATATACAACACAGCTTGATAAGTTATAGTCCTTATGCTGTAAGTTCGACCTCTAGACTTATTCACCTGTCATAGCTGTGACTTTGTACCTTTGACCAAATCTCCTCCTCCCCATCCCTGTTCCTGCCTCATCCCCTGGCAATCACCATTCTAGTCTCTGCTTCCATGAGTTCCACTTTTTAAGATTCCATGTATAGATAAGATTATGCAGGATTTTTCTTACTGGGTGTGGCTTATTTCACTTAGCACAATGTCCTCTAGGTTCATCCATGTTGCCACAAATATCTTTTTAAAGACTGGATAGTATTCACATAATAATATATGCCTACACTATAATTTTTTATCCATTCATCTGTGGGCAGACTCTTAGGTTGATTCCCTATCTTGGCTATTCTGAATAATGCTGCAATGAGCATGGTAGTGCAGATCTCTTTGCTCTCCTGATTTCAATTCTTTTGGATACATACCCAGAAGTAGGGTTGCTGGATCATCTGGGAATTCTATATTCAACTTTTTGGAGGAACTTCCATGCTGTTTTCCACGGTAGCTACACCAATTAACATTCCCATCAACGGTGTACAAGGGTTCCCCCTTTTTTACACCTTCACCAACACGTATTGCTTGTCTTTTTGATAATAGCGTTCTAACAGGTGTGAGGTGATGTCTCATTGTGGTTCTGTTTTGCATTTCCCTGATTCTTAGTGATGGTGAGCATTTTTTTCATATACCTGTTGTCCATTTGTATGCTTTCTTTGTAAAAATGCCTATGCTTATTCAAGTCCTTTGCTCATTTTTTAATTGGGTCATTTTTTTCTATGGAGTTGTACAAGTTGTATTGGGGATATTAACCTCTTACAAGATACATGGTTTGCAAATATTTTCTCCCAATCCATTGGTTATCTTTTAATTTTGGTGATTGTTTTCTTTGCTGTGCAGAATCATTTTACTTTGCTGTAACACAGTTTTCTTGAGCACCCATGATGTGCTAGGCACCTGCTATGCTCATGAACAAGGTGAGCATACTTTCTGTCCTCATGAAGCTTATGTCTCAGTAAGGTGGACATTACTATTAACAACCAGTGTGGTGATAACTGGCACAGAGACGAGTGTCAGGGGATGTGATGATGCGGGAATGTGGGATGGAGGCAAGGCTTCAGGGGTGACCACTGAGAGCTGCTCAACACATTTCCATTTTCCAGCTCTGACATCCTGATTTTCTTTGGGGGAATCATCTTTCCTCTCTCTTTTGCCATCATGATGGGTAAGATCACAGCACCTGCTTCTCTCGGGACTTTGAAACGAGTGATGCAAAAAGTGTAATTCAGCAGTTGGGGTACAGCCATTCCAGTGGCAGAGTCTGGGTGAGATTGTCAGTCACTTCTGCTACATAGACTCCCAGAGTTGTCCTGGTCTCTGTTCTTTTCTGAGAAAAAAAATCACGAGTCTTTTTTTTTTTTTTTTTTTAGATCTTGTAAATTATCTGGTAAGCTTCAAATATATTCCTTTCCTGGGTAAACTAGCCAGAGTCAACTTCTGTCATTTGCCGCTGAAGAAATCTAATGGGTTCAGTTGCCTTCATGGGCCCTGCTCAGCTCTGTTGTATACTTCCTTATGTGAATGTCAGTGGCTCAGATGATACCGGTCCAGGGTGGGGCCTCCAAACATTCTTGTTACTTTTCTCCATGTGTACTTAAAAAATCCCATATACTCCTTATAGAATCTCTCTTCCCCTTGAATTGTGCTTTAGTGCAGGGGTTAACAAACTTTTTTTTGTAAAGGTCTTGTAGCTTTAAATGGTATCTATTTATTATCTCATGGTTTTGACTGGCCAGGGTCTGGGCATGGTTTAACTGAATTCCCTGGTCAGGATTTAAGAAGGTTGCTATCAAGTGAGTGGCTGGACTACATTCTCATCTGAAGGCTCGACTTGGGAAGAAACCATATACAAGCTCAGATGGCTGTTGGCAGAATTGTGGTTGGAGGACTAAGGTCTTCAGTTTCTAGAGGCTGTCTGTAGTTCCCTGCCATGTGGCCCTCTCTATTGGTAGTTCACATAACAGCAGCTTGCTTCTTCAAGGCTAGTAGGAGGGTCTCTCTCTCTCTTCAACCTACTAAGACAGAGTCTTTCATAAAGTAATGTAACCACGGAAATTACATGCAATCACCTTTGCCATATAATATCATCCAATCAAGAAAGTGACATTTCATCACCTTTGTCATAGTCTATTGGTTAGTAGCAGGTCATAGGTTCCACTCATATTCGAGGGTGTGACTCATCAGGAGTCACCTTGGGATGTGTCTACTATACAAGGTGCATTGCAACTATTCACCTCTGCCTTTGTCGTGTGAAGGCAGTCATAGACAATATGTAAATACGTGAGCATAGCTGAGCTCCAATAAAACTTTATTTACAGAGAGTGGTTGATGGCCAAATGTGGCACATGGACAGTTTGTCAACTGTTGATTTTTAGGGTAATATTGCTGGCCTGTACTGAGAGATTTTATAAGGGTGTTATTTATGATATCACTTAACATCCTCTTCAGGATAAATCTTAGGATAATTTTTTCTCTGGTAGGCATGTTTTCTTTGAGCAACTGACTGGTTTCAATCTCATGAACACTGTAATTTGCAAAAACAATTGAATTAATATATGCTTCAATATATACTGTCAAAAAAACATGCTGAACGCTGATCTTTAAAAAATGTTTATTGGATTTCTCTCTTCACTTTGGCTGCTAGGATGATCAAAGCCATCAAAGTAGAGCCATCCATATTAAGTGTAAAGGACTCCATGGTATGTATTTTTGGTATTTGCCTTATTCTTGGCTTCATTTAATGTTCCAGTCTTGATTTCCTTTCCTTCCCCTCAACATAACTCATGCGATCCTGCTGAGCTATATATGTCTAAATCTTAAATATTTTCTGAATAAGGTGGGGAAAATGTTTTATAAAATGATTTATAAAAGTATCACCCTTTAGTATGTGTGGTGTATTGGAGTGTGAACAACTCTTGTATTTAAATTAGAATAGCAATTGAAGAACATTTAAGTTATCCTCTTATAATCTTAAACCTGAGAAGAGAGTTGAAAAATGCGTCCACAGCAAATACTGCTGGTTTCTTCTTGTTGATTCTAAGCCTTGGTTTGAAGGGGAGGATTAATCCCCAGCTCATGGACAATATTGCAGGCTGCACTGTGCTGCACCTGGGTGGGGCAGGGCTGGGGCAGAGATCATGGCTCAGTTTTTTGGCCCCATGAGATCACAAGCTGCATCTTACAAGGGTGCCATTGTGCCTGGCGCCTCAGTGGTGATTTCACTGCTGGGCTGTCTCCCTCCAAGGTTACTTACAGCCTGGGAAGGCAGCTGTAGAATGGTTCTCCAGTGAAATCATCCGGCTTCAACTGCAGCTGTCAGCCGCACCCTGCATACCCAGGCCCCATCCTAATATCCCAGAGCGGAGGTACTTGGGGCAAGCAGGTTACCTTAGTCAGTTGCAGCAATGTTGAACCTGCTGGCCCAAGAGACTTAGCTCAGTTGACCCCCCACAGAAACTCGCCCTTCTCATGGATTGTGTCATGAGGCCAACTTTCTGAGACCACGGGTCTTTGACTGCCTTTCCCCTTCCACAGCAGGGATATCCTGGAATGTTGGGATTTTCCTTGGTGGCAGTGTGGATTGTTGAAGTGTGTATGACTGAAATGATATCCCAAGGGTCTAGCATAGTGCCTGGCACATAGTACAAATGCACCCCAAAAGAGCTCATTTAGGGAAGCATATATTAACACATGACTTATAGCAAATAGCCATTTCTTTTTTTTTTTTTGAGTTGGAGTCTCACTCCGTTGCCCAGACTGGAGTGCAGTGGCCGCTCCCGGCCACCGCAGCCTTGACCTGCTGGGCTCCGGCGATCCTTCCGCCTCAGCCTTCCAAGTAGCTGGAACTACAGGTGCACGCTAACACACCCGGCTAATTTTTTGATTTATTGTAGAGATGAGGTCTCACCGAGTTTCCCAGGTGGGTCTCAAACCCGCTGGCTCAGGCAATCCACTCACCTCAGCCTCCTAAAGGCGCAGGATTACAGGCTAAGCCACTGAGCCCGGCTTAAATAGCCATTTCTTTTATCCAGCAAATATATATTGATTTGCTTAGAGAAACAGTACAGCATGATGATTAAGAGTAGTAGCTCTGGAGCCAGACTACCTGGTTCAAATCTTGCCTCTGACTAGCTGTGTGACCCATGGGTCACATATTACCTGACTTCTCTGTGTTTCCTTATGCATCAAATGGGTTAAAACGATGTTGAATTTCTGTTATGTCTTTGATTTCTTTCTCAGTTTGCTCTCCCTTTGGAGAAGCTAGCTACCATGTCATAAAGACATGCGTGTTGTGAACAACTGAGGCCTCCAACCAACAGCCATGTGAGTGAGCCCCATCTTGGAAGTGGATTCTCCAGCTCCAGTCAAGCCTTCAGATGAGTGCCACTTTGGCTAACATCTTGACTGCAATGTCATGAGACACCCTGAGCCAGAATCATACAGTTAAGACACTCCTGGTTTCCTTATTCTCAGAAACTGCGAAATAATAAATGTTTGCTGTTTTAAGCCACCAAGTTTTGGCAGGTAATTTGTTACACAGCAATAGACAACTGGTACAGATTTTTTTGTATACAAGACAAACATGGTTTCTGCCATCAAGAAGGTTAAGTTTTAGTGAAGCCTAGAGGTGAGTCAGCCAACAGCTCCGATACGGTGTGGAAAGTGCTAAGGGAAAGCACCGGGTGCTATGGGAGTATACAGGAGGAGCTCCAGGTATAACTTGAAGGTGGCAATGGTCAGGGGGACTTCCTACAGTCAATCTAAGTTGCATATTGAAGGATGGGCAGAGCTGGCCACCCAGGTGACGGGCACGGGAAGGGCATTTCAGGGGAAGGAACAGCGTGTACAAAGACTTGGAGGTAAGAATCAACAAGCGGGAGTGGGGTGGGAAAGGAGTCAGATTATATTGGGCTTTGGGTTCCATGGTGAAGACGTTTGGACTTTGAAGAGTTTTAGGCAAGATAGGATTGCATTTTAGAAATATCAATCTGGCTATGGTGTGGAGAATAGATTAGAGGAGGACCAGGCAAAAAAAGGAAACCTAGCCATGTTTTCCATTCATTTTTTCTATGATGATATTATATTACATTACTGGATGTATATTAAAATAGAAGTCACTTTTAATATATGAATATACTCGCCATGTTTAAAATAATTTTAAGTGAGAACTCTCTCATGTTATTGCTGGTAAATGAAGTCTAATATGATGGCATAGTGTAACTGAATATACTCCCCAATTGACTTAAACAATCTCCTGTTGATGGATATATAGGTTATTTTTTATTTTTTGGTGTTATAAATCATACTAGAGTTGATTTGAGAAGGGTGTCCCAGAATCTTGCACAGTGAATTTTATTTTCTGGTGTATTTTGCTAGGGAGTTGAAGGCAGGCAGAGGCAGGAGTATACAGGAGAGGTGGCTGATGGAGACCTAACTACCCAGTATATTGGTGACATCATCTCTGGTATTTTCGGAGACATTCCTGATTTGGAACATTCTGCCTCACTGGGGCCATATTTCCTGAGCTTTTGTTTGGAAAGTCTGCTCACTCCTCCATGCCATGAGTTTCACGCCCTGGCAGCACGGACTTGCTTTTCACATCCCACACCTGCTGTGCTGTCCCCACTTCCTGCCTTTACTTGTGCTGACCTCTCTGCCTGGAATATACCCCTTTTCTTGGTCTGCCTGCCTCCTTTTCATCACTTAAGACTTATTTGAGACTTTTCTTCCAAGCAGGTTTGCCGGATCTTGCTTCACCCCAGACTGGGTTGGAGTCCTTTCTCTCACACTTCCATAATGTTTAACTTCCATCCCTGGACTTACTACGAGGTATCCAAACAATCTTTTTATGGCTCTCTCCCACTCAGCCATGGGCTTCTCAAGGGTTAAAAAGCAACAAAACACAATGACTCTATAATGATTGAAATATTTTGGGCATTGAACAGTTTTACTGGAAGGATAAATGGATCAATGAACACGGATGGAAAAGGTGAGTAGTTGGATTGTTTAAGGACTGGACAAGGCTAGCCTGGTTGAGTAGGGAAGTTGAAATTGCCAAGAAGGTTGAGGTGGTGGACCACGGGGTCTGTGCTGGACAGGAAGAAAGCAGAGGCGCCAAGGACCCCAAAACTCTGGATTTGAAGGACAGATGTGGACTGACAGGTGGTAGTTCTCAAACCCAACCATGCATGCACCTCCTCTAGGGTTTTGTTAAAAAGGCGGATTTCTGAGTACTTCACTTAGTAATTCTAAATCAGTAGGTTTGAGGTGGGGTCTTGGATCTGCATATTTAACAAACACCCCAGGAAGCTCTCATTTAGGGGGGTCTGTGCTCCACCCCTGGATACTTTCTGAAATGTGAAGCTTTGGGGAGACAGTGAGCTGTCTGATTTGAAGATTTCAGAGTTGGAGATGAAGTCAAGGTCTAGGCGTGGCCACAGGAATGTACGGCTGGAGCAGGAGTGTGTGGAGGAAGCTGTGTGGAGACGAAGGTCCAGGGACTGAATGGACACCCACATGCGTGTGAAGGTCACTCAGGATGGTGGCCATGCTTAGGGGAGGAAGGACTCAGTGCCATGTGCCTACGTGTTTCACAAATGAAGAGGAACAACCAGAGGGCTGTAGGATGATCTCCATGATGAAGTGGAAACTTTACAAATGAATCACTACAGATCTTTGAGTGAATGCCTGACTGTACTGTGGTGAGCCGCCTGTATGGGACTGAGAAGAAGGGAGCAGGATCTGTCGGAATCTTTTCTTATCAGCATTTCTGAGACTCCAGGCCTGCAGAGGAGGGGTGAGATAAGTGACTGCAAGTATACAAAACACTGTGAGAGAGTAGCCATGGCCACAGTTGACAAAAGCCCTCTTCAAAAGGCTACTTGGGTTGAGATTAGAAAAGAGTGCCAGTGGATCCCACAAACACTACCATCCTTGGTCAATAGTCCAAGCATCTCAGGTCTGGCATCGTAGGAGATTTGAGGTGTTAGTTAATCTCTTTCTTCCAATGGATTCTAATCAATCTGAGAAATAGACACAAATGATAAATAGTGACTCAGATTCTACTTTTGTTTTATTCCCAAAGGTTGGATTGGAGAATGTGGCTTAGAACTAAGGCCAAAGTTGGCCTTTCTACTTTTGTTCCCCAAAGCCTAGTGTCTATTTGTGGGATGAATTGGGTCTGCAGAACCCATCTTGCCCCATCAGTTGCATGCCTGGGGGGCACTTCATTGGGCCTATAATTCACATAGAGCCCACCACTGGTTAATGCAGCTCAATGGATGAAGGACTCTTCCCCAGATCACCAGGAAATTAAGCCACCCCTCTGCCCCAAGAAGGCACAAGAGAGGGGTGAAGAGGATGGCTTTCCGAGTGACCAAGAGTGTTTGAGGCACCCAGTTGTGTGGGACGAGAAGAACAAAAGCTCTTTCTACAACTGTAACTATAGGAGAGATGCCACAGTTTACTATAGACAGGAAATTAGAGCCTCACAAGCAGTTCCTGCAGCATGGGAACTTGGTAAGATTTCTGGTTTTTTAAATTTCCCTACATTAGTTACTGCTTGCTGTCTTATAATTTTTACCAGTAAAGGCTTTAAAAGGAAAAGGACACAAGTCTTTTGGATTTGGATCAAGCAATCATGGCATCCGTGAGAATGCCTCTCACAGATCACTGACCCTGTGGAGTATCATTGACTGAGGAGTAGTTTGCGCTGAAGTCATGCCTCACAAAGACGGCTCCCAGTGATGGAGCCCAGTGGCAGGGAGGATGAGACGACCTCTCTGAGGGCCAACTTTGGCTCGAGGACTCCAAGCCATCGCTCTCTTAGATAGTTCAGGATGCTTCTAGTCCCTCTTCTCCCCTTTCTCCTTCACTTGGGGTCAGACCCAAGTTGTGGTCTGATGGCTGCCCGTTCTCTTCCCATTTTCTCTCACAGGCAATTTCCTCTAATAAAATCCTTGCACATGGAATCCTGTTTACTGCTTGCTTCTCGGAAGGCCTGGACTCACACTCAAAGTGCAGTGGGAGGGATGTGGTGGCCGACGACACTTATACTATTGAGTGAAAACACCTCAGGGAGTGTCAGCTCCGAAAAAATTTAGGAAAGCTACGACATCACTGGTTGCTATGAGCAAAGATGTCAGACAGTGAGAGACCATGCAGCAATGACCATGCACGAGACAGGATGTCTTCATTATCTCTGGAAGCCCCTGCTTTAAGATGGGAACCTGATGCTTGGGGAGATTAAGCAACTGGACCATGGCCCTGCAACTGTCAAGGGAGGAACTCTTGTGTACAAATACAGGCCCCTCCTAGCTTCGACGCTTTGTTCTTTCATGCTGCTTCCCAGGGAGGAGATGCAACCAGAAGACTTACCATACTTGTCTGAGTAGCATTTGGGAATACCAGTGTCTATAAATATCCCCAGACATACTTCTCATTTTAGGCCACTCCTTGCTTACAGTGACCACTGAGCACTTGAAACTGTTTTTTCTAAGGTCCTTTACTCTGATCTTGACCCTGTCCCGGACCAGATCAAAGTCTCAATCAAATGGCAGGTGGTGCAAACATTAGGACCTCCTGCCAGTGGAAGATTCCTTCTCTTCAGTCTCATCCAACTAGGCAGGTCAATTGACTTGGAACACGCATCCCAAGTCTGTCTGCTTTTCTCTGTGGCCACTGCCCATGTCACCGTCTCCTCTTACCCGCAGTGGTCTCCTAACTGGCCTTTCTGCTTTGATTCAGGCCCTGCCAATCCATTCTCACATACAACCAAAGCGATCGCTCCGAGAGTAGAATCAGATCACATCCCTTTCCTCCTTTGCACCCTAAGATGGCTTCTCAGTACACTTAGGAAAAGATCCACGATTCCTACCACAGCTCCTGTGGTCTTCTGTGATGGACTCTGCCTCTTACCCCTTAGCCTTCTCTAGCTGGATCTCCTCTGCTCCCCTTCTGCTCTGGCTGGACGTGTGTGTGTGTGTGTGTGTGTGTGTTCCTGGAACAGGCCAAGTTCTTCTCCCTCCCCTCCCCCCTTGGTCTTTGTACTGGCTGTACTGCTTGCCTGGAATGTTCTTTCTCATCTTTGCCTGCCTTGATTCTCCCGTCATCAGGGTCTCCGTGACAACACAATCTAAACGGACTCCCCCGACCCAAGGTGCGTTCACACAGTTCTGCTTGATTTGCTTCAGAGACAATGAGAAGGTACATACTTTCCTTCTTCACATGCTTCCTGTCTGTCTCTCCAGTAGGACATCAACTCCATGGGAGAAGCCTGTTGTCTGCCTCATTCTGTACCTCCGCACCTACAGTGCTGGACGTATAGTAGGTGCTCAATAAAGGGTTACTGACTGAATAAAGATCAATCAGCAGAGAGATGGAGCGTGTCTACGTGAAAATGTAAGTCAGTGGAGAGAAGGTGACTCAGGCATTTACGTTGTATGCAATGACAGTTTAAATCCATGTACTCTTAGAGGAAACCTACTCTCTCTTGCCATAAAATTGAGTTGAAGGAGGATGATGGGGAGGTATCTGTGGTCTGGCTACATAGGGAAGCTTTAGAGCAATAAGAGGAAGATCCTGACTGTAACAGTTTCTACATCTACAAAATAGCAAAGTCTGGTCAGCAGACCAGCTATATTAGCATCACCTGGGAGCTTGTCAGAAGTGCAGATGTTGGGCCGCTCCTCAGAAATCTTGAATTAGAATCTGAACTGTCACAGAATTCTCAATGATTCACAGACACGTGAAAATTTGAGAAGCGGGCCGGGCTCGGTGGCTCAGTCTGTAATCCCAGCGCTTTGGGAGGCCGAGGTGAGTGGATTGCCTGAGCCCGCGGGTTCGAGACCCGCTCAGGCAACTTGGTGAGACCTCATCTCTACAACAAATTAAAAAAAAGCAACTGGGCGTGGTAGCACGTGCCTTTGATTCCGGCCACTCGGAAGGCTGAGGCGGATGGATCACTGGAGCCCAGCGGGTCGAGGCTGCGGTGGCTGGGAGCGTGCCCCTGTACTCCAGTCTGGGTGATGGAGTGAGACTCCACTCAAAAAAAAAAAAAAAAAAATTTGAGAAGCAAATAAAGGCCCTAGATTGTTCACATTAGAAAATAACCACTACTCGATATCCAGAAGTGTTTAGGCTTTGTGAATAAGAAAATGTTTCATTCATCTTGTGGGTGTAAACTTACTGTCATCATGTTGCTAGAAGGAACAACAATGAGGAAAGGTACGCATAGATACCCATTAGAGGCTTTACTGCTTTACTGTCTAACAACTTTTGGAGGTGACTTGCAAAATGGAACCAACGATTTTTAACCTAAAGGCACTAGAAATATGCAAAGTGAGTCAGTCAATTTCACCATTTGGGGTTAGAACAGAGACAAACACACAGGTTGAACTTTCTCAGAAGTTCCGAATTGGAGTCAAGTGTACTGAGGAAGCAGTCAGCTTCTTACTTGAGTCTGGGACAGACCTGGGAGCCCCTGAGCGGCTCCCCTTGCTTGCTGTGGCTTAATCTAATTGACAATCAGATCAGCACACAAAGGGGAATGAGGAACCACTCCACTAACAAGCTCCCTGCCTGCTGTCTCCCAAAGAATGTTGGCTGACAGGGACACAATTAAAAGGGGATTGATTTATTGAGCTGGAATGCTCTGGCCCCCCTAATCTCAGCATCTCTCTGCTTCATGCAATCACCATTTCCAAACAAGAGTCAGCCTACACAAATGGAACCAGTCGTGATCACTAGGGAACCAAAGACGCTCTTAGTTTACCAAAGGTGGCTTGGCCCTAGAAGCCCATAAAGGAAAACCACATAAAAGAAGCCCCTTCCCTCCTGAGGGCCTGGATAAGGATCTGGAATTCAGCAGGGAAGGATGATCGAAACAAAAAGTAAGCAGTGGTAATGAAAACTGCTAACCTCGGCTCCAGGGGGCCTGTGGGTTAAGAGGAGTAAGTGGGCAAGGAGCCCTATTTTTGTGTTTTGTATAATGAAACTGTAAATTTCTATTAGAAATCACAGGATCATCAAGTATCTGGAATGTGGATGGGGACACCGGTGGGATTCAAGGGAAGAACAAGGTCTATGGATTTGAATTCATTTCTCCTTTTGAACTGATTCACTGAACCGATGCCATCAGATCTCACTTGTGTGTGTGCATATAATTATTTATAATTGTTGAGATCTGAAGGGGCACCCAGCAAATAGCGCTTTTTCCCCCCACCAGAGTTCTGAACTGTTTAAGAAGTAAAACGGAAGACGTGGCAGATGGAGACTAAAATACAGCACCGGTTTTGTTACTGATTAAGTGGTTGGTGGAAAATGTACCTTCTGCCTCTGGGCTGGTAGATTTCTTGATTCTGAAACCCCAACCCAAAAGTACTTACCCACTCTCATCACAGCAGCTCTGGACAGGCCCTTGTGAGCCTGCCATGCGGCAGGATGTGCTCCTTGCCGGCAGTCTCACTCCCAGGAGAAACAGGGAAGACGGAGGCTGGACCATACATGCCTAAATTCTCTTTCCAAACTTATCACTATCTCCTCTGGTGGAAGCAGGAGAGGGGACAGAGAGAAACCAGGAGTGAAGTGGGACCTCTTTTACACAGAAGGAATTGTCCTCATGAGTAAGGAAGAAGCACCCTCCTCCTTCGCACTGTTTTGAAATTGATGATACTAATCATAGTAATGACAATAAGGACAGAAGTTACAATTTGCTAAGTATTTACTGTGCTCAGGTTCTGGATACAATGCCCTAGCGTACTTAATCTTCACAACAGCTTCGGAGATCAATGTATTATTGTTTCTCTGCAGCAGATGAGAAAACTAAGACAGAAAGGTTGTGTAACTTGTCTAAGGACACACAGCTGGAAAGAGGCAGAACTACAGTGCACACACAGCTTTGCCTGACTTCAGGGTCTGAACTATGCAGCAGGCTCTGTTCTATTTTTTGAATGAATAAAGTAAATAATGAATGAATGAGGTGAGATGGAGAATAATGTGTTTAGAAGTCTGGCCCGCATGGGGGAATCTGTGGGCAGCACTGCTAGGGACAGCAGTTAGTCCATCTTTCCCCCAGCTCAGGTTGACCCTGAGGACTTTTCACTTGAATGTTCTGCCCTGCCAGGCCAGGCCAGGCCAGATCAGGTGAAGAAGCGCCCCAGCAGGTAGACCCTGGAGCTAGTCTTGTTGTCAGGGTGTGGAGCACAAGAGCCAGGCCACAGCTATCTTCTCTGGTTGGTCTCTGACTTGCATTGGCCTTGAGGCTTGCAGTGGCCTTGAGGCTCTGAGTGCCTTCCAGATGGCCAGTGGCCAAAACACAACTGGGCAGAGGGGCACTTAGACGACTGCCCACAAAGGAGGTGGGGCAAATCTATCTCTGGAAATCTGACTCACGCATCAGAGAAGAGTGCAGCCCACCAAGGTTGATGCTAGCTCCCTCTGTCCTGGTGGGAGACTCCCACCTCCTGTGCACCTGGCCATATTTCCAGACATTCCTCTTACCACCGGGCATTAATGAGACTGCATTTTCCCTCACTCGTCCTTAACACCGTGTGATTTAATGCACACTCCTTGAGGGGCAGCATCGTTGTTTTTCTTGTGCTTCCAGGAGAGGACATGTTCCCTCCCCAGGTGTCTGCTTCCTACTCATCCGCTCTGCTGCCTCGGCCTCTCCTCTTCTTCCTCATCCTGCTGCCCTTGTGCTGACTTCTGCTATCTTACTCGTTTTCTTTGGAAACTCCTGTCACTTGTAATTTTCCCCAGTTTCCTTCCTCTACCTCAGCCCTTTTTTCCCAGGCCCCCACCGCCTTCTCAGCTTTCTTTTCAAAGATGCTGTATTTCTTTTTCTTCTGATTTGGTCCGATGTGACCTGACAGGGTGGTTGAAGCAGCACATTGGGGATAGAAGTATGTGCTAGTTCTCTGCAGGGTTTTTTTTTTTTTGAATGGAGCATTTGCAATCAATTTATGGAGGTTAGCTGAAAGATTAAGAATTTTCCATTTAAAAATCAGCCTTCCTGAATGAACAATTTTTATACTTTTTTTTCCCTCCCCATTGTAGTCCAGGACTCCAGATGCTCCCGTGCACACAGATCATTCTGAAAAGGGCTTCCAGAGAAATGTCTGTCTAGTGTACACCGCTTCTCATTGAGCCTGGTGAAAGTGGATTTCATCGAGAGTAGAGAACATGTCCTTTTGTCTTATTTCGGATTCTCTTTCAGAGAAGTGACGTCAAAAGAAGGTGCTTCCGATGGTGCCACAGGTGGGGATGAGACCAAGATGGTGTCAGACCAAGGAGCCACGTGCATCTGAATCCATCCAGGAGAGGCATCTGTGGACATGTGTTCACAGAACAAGACAAGGCAAAGTAACAACCTTGAATCATTCACTGGAACTTAACTCAAACCTTCTTGTAAACCTCGTAGACCCAGACTCTACCTCACGAATTTTTCTTTTCTTAAGCTAATTGTGAATCCCCTCCCAGATCCTCTTACTGGGCCGGAGCATCCACACCCCTGCTGCTCTGGGTGTTGCCCACTAAGAACACACAGCTGCCTCCTTGTCTAGAGATTTGCCTTCACCCACAGGAATCACCTCCCTGAACAGAACATGCTGCCCATGACTGTCCCCTGCAGCCTACTTTGAATGACTAGCCAACGGGGGATACAACCCTTTGTTTCAACATGGGATCAACTCTGTGGTAGACCCAAAGATCCCTGCTGGGTCAGCCTGAAGCTAAGACCCCATCTTGGCTTTGTTCCGCCCTTGGCTAGCCTGCTTTCCTCACTTCCTCAATAAATCATGCATTCCTGATTTCTTGTCTCAGGCTCTGCATCCAGAGAACCAGATCTAAAACAGATTCCTGTGCCAAGTCAACCAAAGGTTTTGCTCCATCAATGTCCAAACCCGAATCTCGGGTCTCACTACTTGAGGATATGGAAAGATTCCAGGCATTGAGAGAAGAAAGAGACCATAACAGAAGATGCTTGCCCCTACTAGAATGGTCTAGACTGCTTGATTCAGCCTTGCTGGAGCTGCTACAGTGGAGGGAGCCTCAGGCTACCTGGGTCCCTACTTGTTGGCAAGATCAAGAGGGAACATGTACCAATATGGAGACCCGAGGACAGTGTCAAGGAGAAGAAAGACAACCTTCTCTGAAGGGACTTGGGCTCCAGGGATCTAAAAAGAACCAACAACCGAGAGGTGAAGGAGAGTACATCTTAGGTCCCTGCACGACTATGGAAGAAAGACAGATGCAGGAGAGAGCCCCACTATTTCTCCTGGCCTTTTAGACATGCCCAATGGAAGCTCCGTCTCATTTATCTTAAGCAGTTTTTCCCTTTGGGAGTGAAGGAGGATGGATAAGCTGGGATTGAGCGCAGGTATGACAGGGAACAGGTAGAGAAAAGGAGAAGTGACACAGCTTTCCTCCCAGGGCCCAACTTTATCTTCACCTCCTCTCTGATTCATCTTGCTTCTTGGCTGTCAAGCCCTCCATGACCCTCCTCTCTGGGGAGTCTTAGCCCGCAGCTGCCTTTGTCTTCTTTCAGCTGCTTTTCTGCTTTCTTGCCTGGCCCACATTCCTGGCATTCACGAAACAAATATTTACTAGGTGCCCACTAGGGATCAGGGACTTTTCTAGACATGGAGGCGCTATTAGCAAATAGCTGCCCTCCTTTGCTGCCCACTGGGAAAGACACATAGTAAACCTGCTAAATAGGATGGACTAAGATAGCGGTAAGTGATAGGAAGAAAAGAAAACAAGAGAACCATGTACTTATGTTAGTGCTTGCTTGTTTGTTTTTGCTCTGAGCCTCGACTGCCTTGTAAAGTTGCAAATGCTCTGAGGGCCGAGATCTCAGCTGATTGATGCCTCTTTGCTTCCTCCTCCAAGTCTGATCCAGTGCCTTCCTCATTATAAGAAGTCAGCACAAACGTGGTGATTTCTATTCAGTGACTACTCACAGGCTTTTCGATTCTGGACCAGTCTTAGTTTCAATCCTTTTGCCCTTGGACTTCACCTGTATAGTGGCACAGATGTGGTCTCCAAGGGCCTGTGTTTGAGCCTGGTGCTGCTGGCTGCTGTGTGACCTACAACGAGTCTTGACTTTCACAGCCTCAGCTGCCCTCAGGGCAAGGCAGGGGAGGTGAGAATGCCTACTCCCCAGGGTTGTGGGGACAGGGTGATAGATGCGTCCTCCTTGACAGCAGGGTGATGGGTCCAGTACTCATAACAACAGCCTGTTGGGTCCAGTGTTCGTTAGCACCAAAGATATGACCAGCCTCAGAGGAGCCACTAGGAAATAGAGCCATGGGTCTGGGGTTTGATGGAGGTCCTGAGCATAGACCTTTAAGAGCCAGGAGAGGCGAAAGACAGGAAGGAACAAGGCTTTCTTCAACCTTCCTGCCACCACACATCTGGGCTCATCTTTTCTCTCTAAATTCTCTTCTGTGGCAGGAGTGCTGAGTTGGGTGGGACACATGATATAACACAAGGGAGTGGCTGTTGTCTGGGGGAAGCGGGGAATGTGGAGGGACTGAACCAGGGAGATGGTGGAAAATGATGTTTCTTCCTCTTCCTGCAATTCTCCAAATCTTTAGTAAAGATGAAATTCTTGAGGCGATAAGCATTTCTGTGGAACCAGAAAAAGTGTTGGCTCATGCATCTGATCTGTGGCATTCCTGGTGACCCAGGAGTGGGTGGGCCGAAGAAGCACAATGAGCTCACCTGTCAGCAATCTGCAGGGACTGTGGAGAGGGTTTGTCTCCTATGAAAAGTGAGGAGTGTGATTTTGGGCTCAAGGCCATTTTTTTTGCAGGGATTCTTGGGGGGTACTCAGATGGCAAACTGGGATAAGCTTCTTATCCAATCTGGGAGATTCTTGGAGCAGAGCCCTCAAATCCTTCCTTTTGGTATCTCTAGTTTAATGCCTGGAACGCTAATTGTTGATTTAAATTAAGATTCTCAGAGGAAGGGAGTGGTTTCTTTGCAGGGGAGTATCTGCTACTGGATAGTTTGTTTCTCTTGCTTAGTGTTCCATAGTGTACTTTTTCTTCCTTTTTTTTTTTTTTACATTGGTCCTCATACCAGTTATGGAAAATAGACTTCGATAAACTTGAAGGCAGATAAAGAAAATGGAGCTCATAGAGGGTGAATGACTTTCTGAAGATCACTGGGTGGCAGAGCTGGGACTTGAATCTGGACTTCCTGGCTCCAAGTTCCATGGTCTGTCAGTCTTCCATATCAGGTAACTTCAGGACCTCTTACAAGTCAAGTCAGGCCGACTTGGGAGAATCTGGGAAGCTGGGTTGCAGAACTCTCCATATGAGCGGATGCTGGGACCCGCTCCTCTTCCTGACATTATCTTCATGAAACCTTCTGGCCACGCACAGGTAGCTGTGAGTCACCAGAATGGCTTCCAAAGCAATTCCAGGATCCCAACACCTGGAGCCATCAGAAATCGTCAATCACCTGGATCAGGAACCAGAGCTCTCCTTTGAAATTCGAAGGATTCTTATCCTGGTGTCTGCCCCACCCAGAAGATGGTCATCATTGTTGGTGAGGTACAATCTACAATTTGTTTCTTTCACCACCAGTTGTGCATTCAGCCCTACATGGATTAGGTGTCATTTTCCTTCCCTTTACACACGAGGAGATGAGGCTCAGATTAAACTGCTTGCCCTAGTTCATGCAGTGAGTAATGAAGCTATGTGGAATTCAAATCCTTATTACTTAATCCAAATGCTGTGTTCTCAGCCACTCTGCTATCATGCCTCCAAGCAGACACTTGTTGACTGAATGGGGTTGAACAGCACTAGAGGAGAGAGTGTGTGGCTGAGTGCCAAGTATCTAGGACACATAGACACGTGTGGAGTTGGGAGGAGAGACAGTGCCTGCACCATCCAGCAGTTGCTTTTTGGGAGGTTGGGGAAGGCGCACCGGCCTTCCCCAGCAGCCTGAGGAAGATGAGACCTCATAGGAAAACTGACTTACCGTGAACCCTGCCAGACAGGGCCACTCCGTCACCAGCTCTGTCTGAGGTCATATTTCAAAGACTGGCTCAGGGCCACTGGCTGGGGTGCAGGGCTGTGAGATCATGGCTGAGCCATCTGACTTTAAAAAATATAAGGACCAACTTGGGAGTTTTATCGCATTTCTGCCGCCCAGGCATGAAGTCAGCTGGCCTGCTTGGGTCGGGGAGCGTTTCCCTTGCAATTAGCTGGGTGGTTTTTTAAAAAACGTCCTGCCGAAACTGCGGTGTGCCGTGAGTGAGCCCGCTCCCTCGGAGCTGTCCCATAGCAGTAGCGGAGGTGAGTCATGGCCATAAAATCTGGAAAGCTCGTGGGGGGGTGGGGTGCAGGGCGGCGGAGAAATATAAATTATTGTGATCATCTTTCAGGCGCGCTCGAGTTAATTACTGCACTTTCTCCAGCTGCGTTGTGCCTTCATCAACACCAAGCCAGAAGTGAAGGTTTTAGTGGGGAAGGGGTTGCTCTGTAATGGGGCAGAGGCCTGGAAGACCTGCATTCTTTTGAGGGAGGTTGGGGTGTGTTAAATTCTCAGCACCAGCTGGAACCTGTGCGGATTTGCTCCGAGACACTTGGGTGTGAGCAGCGTCACGTTTTCTCTATTTTTCTAAAGCAAATAAATCTGGCTTGGATCTCCACCTGCCAGGGCTGGCAGCAACCCATTCTTAGTTAAGTCTTTTGGGAGGAGGGGTGTGAGGGGTTCTCTCTCTCTTCCTTGGGAACATAAGGAAGCCCTGGGAATTAGGTAATTCAGCAAGATCTCAGGGCAGGTTTCTGGCCACAGTGAACCCACTATGGGGAAATAATCGCTATAGTCTGCAAGCACACTTTGGAAGGGGGCCCCTCATCTTCTTCCATCCCAAACCTGACTAGGGGTCTTGGCAGGGGCTCCCACAGCTTGTGGCCTCACGTTGTCCCTAGGCCCAGCCCTCACGATCCCCCGTCTGGTGCTGCAGGTCTCACCCTTAGAGACTTTCAAACCACCGTGCTTTCCTCAATCTCAGGGAAGCCACAGAACCTCTCACTTTGAGTCACCTCTCCTCAGTCTTCTCATCCATTGAACAGTTTCCCTCTTAGGCAATGCAGCTATCTCATCTCTTTAAACATAGAAGGAGAGAGAGAGAGAGAAAAGGAGAGAAAGAAAGAGAGAGAAAAGAAAGAAAGAAGGGGAAGGGGAGGAAGGAAAGAAAGAAAGAAAAAAAAGGAAGGAAAGAATGAAAGAAGGAAAGAAGAAAGGAAGAAGAGGACAAAACCAACTCAAACGAAAACAGAAGTTCTATTAAATTTCCTCCTTGGTCGTTTGCTCAAGAATGGAGACAATGATTTTTTACTTCTTTGGGTATCCTCTCGCGAGAGCAAGATAGAGCCGTTTCTCCATGAGTTTATTATCACTCCAGCTGCGGGACCTTGAACAAGTTAGTGGAACTCTCTGAGGCTCAGTTTCTCGCAGGAATCTCATCAGGATTAAGTGACATGTCCTGTGTCAGGCACTTAGCCTGGAGCCTGGCCTGGAGTCAGCTCTCAAAACCTGGCCATTCATGGAAGACTGTGAGCTCTGTGAAAGTGCCTATAGTTTCCCCATTCTTGAAGACAGGGGCCGTTGTTTGCTTCTCTCAGTATCTTCAGCAACTTGTCACCCAGTGGACATCTAAAAATGTTTGCTTAACTGGATGGCAGTAAAATGTGGGGATTTCAGAGGGACTGAGAAAACCAAGCTTCCTTTATCAGCCAGTCCAATTGGGCTTCCTGCTGTATGTCCAGGGTCTTCCCCCATACATGTATCTTCGGCATGCATAATATGCGACACGATGATGTCAAGACATAACAAGGCACAGAGGACAGCAGATTTGGTCTTACCACTCTGGGTACCAACATCTTGATGAGACTTGATATAGAGGGAGACTCGAGTATATGCTACTTTTTAACCAGAGTGCATTTCCCCATTGTCCAACCTTTCCCAAGGTCCAGTTCTGGGGCTTTCTCTCCCAGCCTACTGTTGGTTTCAGGGAGGTTTATAAGTGTCCCAGGTCATTGAAAAAAATGGGGTTATGCTAGAAGGACAGTTTGATGGGACTTAGGTACATCTCAAGTCACAAGCAGTGTGACAAGTGACTTTCTTCTGTATGATCAATGGAGAATTTGCAGGTTCCACAGAGACACACACAGCTAGGGTGGCTTCTCTACCCAGTTGACTTGGAATGCTCACTTACGTTGTGGCCTGTGGTCTATAGGTACTGGTTGGGTCCTTCCAGCTACTGGCTGGGGTTCCTCCAGACACCGGCAGGGTCCTTCCAGGCACTAGCTGGGGTCCTTCCAGCCGCTGGCCAGCAGACCGATGCCTTCTCCGTTCTCCCCACTCAAACCAGCTTTGGCCCTTTTCATCGTTCACTCCCCACAATTCATACCTCCAATGCCACACCTCCGATCCAGTTGTTCTTCTGTCAGACCAGGTGACCTTGATGCAGGGGTGGGCCTGTCTTTCCTCCCATTTTCTTTTCCCATTTTATGGTTACAGCTTCAACTCTGCACTCTTCTTCCCCCAGGACTTCCTTTTTGAATCTCAAGAAACTGTTTTGGAAATAAAGTCAAATATGGCCTGCTTTTTGCTTCCCGAGTCCCACCTCTTCTCAAGGTCATGCGATGCTCAGACTGACCAGAGGAGGGCTGTGCACACAGCAGTAAGCAAGAGTACAGGGCCCAGTGTATTCTCACGGTATGTATGCGCCTAGATCACCATGTCTGAAGGATTCTTCTGCCTGGAACTTTGTGAAGGTGACTGAAGGATTTGCAAGAAGGACTGAGCTGACCCCCTGTTAAAAGAGAGCGCTCTGCGCTTTATAATGGATGTTTAGTACACGGCAAATAACGGACAGAGCAGTCACCATGAGCTCTGATTTGATTTGCAATCCTGCTGTCAAGCGTATCCTTGTTTCATCCTGTATGTTAGATAAGTGTGGTGATGGTGAGAATACAGAGAATGATCCTTCTGTGTTGGGGATGGGTGAGAAGTTAGAGAAAAGCTGTCTAAAGAAACAACAGCTGAGCAAGGACTCAAATGACTGGAAGGACAGCAGGGAAAAGAGCAGACCATGTAGCCGAGCAAAAGTTCAAGTCAGGCTCGAATCATCAGCGAGGTTCCAACTGCAGGAGTGAGTGGGGAGGAGTGGAGGAGAGGGAAAGACAGACAGGGCGAATCCCATTGGACCTCCTAGACTGGGAATGTTTAAAATTCTTTTCTAGGACTAATGGAAAGCAATTGGTAAGTTTCAATCTGGGGTGGGGGAGGCAGGGATACGGTCTGATTTACAACGTTAAGTTATGAAACGATGTTAAGTTTTCTGGCTCATCGAGGCCAGAGGCCTAAAAACAATGTGCTCCAGAGATGTCATAAAACTAGAGGCAGAAATATTTGTTAGCTTGAAGGATGCTTGAGGTCACCTTATTCTGTCACCTTGCTGTGGTGGGAGCAGAAGAGGAGAGCAGAGAGAATGGAGCTGGTATTACTGAGAGCCTGTTCCATCTTTTTTTTTTTTTTTTAGTTGGAGTCTCACTCTGTCACCCAGACTGGAGTGCAGTGGCCGCTCTCGGCCACCGCAGCCTCGACCTGCTGGACTCCCGCGATCCTTCCGCCTCAGCCTTCCAAGTAGCTGGAACTACAGCCTGTTCCATCTTAATCAAGGAAGCACCAGCGAGGGAGCAGTGCTTACTTCATAGAGTGAATCTCTAGTGGCAGAATTTCAGATAGAGTGGTGCTTGGTAAACACACCCACATACACACACACACACACACACACACACACACACACGCACACACACACACACACGCACACACTCATCTTTAGGCTCTTGGTCCTCCTGCACCTCTGAAATAAAAGGATGGGGCAACAAAATAATGTTTTTATAGATTAAATCTAAAATGGAATAGGAAATAAACCCTTTCTATGCTCCCACTATGTGCTTGACCAGAGCTAGTGCATTTGTGCTGTCTCATTTAATCCTCACAATCAACAGGTTAGGTTTATGTAATACGCAAGAAGAGTGTTTGGTGAGAACAGACGGGTCACCACATTTTACAGACGAAGAGTCTGAGCCTCAGAGGAGAGGAATCCCTTGCTCAGGTGACTCAGTGTTTGTGAGGTTTCTGGGATTCTCCAAGGCTTCCCTTCTACTTCTCGAGCTGCTGTTCTGAGGAACCCCACCCTCCCAGAGTTCCGAATCCCTTCTTTCTGCTCCTGTCTTGTTCTTTTATGGCTCCTTCCTCCATCCCCAGTGGGAAAAGAAGTATGCAGGGGACCCAGGGAGAGATTGGGCTGGAACACCTGGGTGGCGGAGACCCTTGGAATCTTGGGAGGAAGTGACATCACAGGGCCTCCCATGGGCTGGAGGCACTTTGGCCTTTGTGGGCTCCTTCCTCCATAAATATATATGAAATAATGTAATAGACTTTCCGGGGTACTAAACATTTCTTTTTTACTGATGTGAGAAAAAAATTAAAACATTATATCCAACCCTGCAAGTTCATTTGCTTTTCCTTTGGGTTTTAAAGAAATGAACACATTTTTGTAGACTCCTATCAGTATGGTAATCCCTAGTCATGGTGCCTACCTGCCTAATGGAGAAGTTGGCCCAGTGCTCACAGAGACATTAAAAGTCTAGTGGAACCTGCTTGGGGATTTCAGTATCTTGTTGTCTGGTGTCTAGATACAACTTCCTTTCGTTGAGACTGAGGTGACTGCGAAAGGGCCCTGGCCAAGGCAGGAGCCAGCGTGGTATCAGCTTGGACTCTACAGAGCCTTTGGAAGCTCAGTCCCGTCTCTCACACCTCTCAGCCCAGGCATCTGCGGTTTCCTCATCTGGATTTCCCTCCCTCAGTTGTTCACAAGACTTCCCTGAGTCGTTCTTCAGTTTCAGGATGAGTGAGCACATCCCCTTGGGAGACTTTTGCCACACACCCGAAAAGCCTGTGCTTTGTTTAGGGTGAGCCATGTGAAACTGCCATTTTTGTGGGTTCCAAAGGTTACTCCAAGGACATAGTATTCCACCCAGTCCACATGCGTTATTTCATCTTGTGTGTGCCGATCTTTGCACTCAAGTCTAAGCTGCAAGTGCGTAGGGACTTGAACGTGTTTGTATCCCCAGCAGCTGGTGCCCTGTCCTGTAAGTGTTGGTTGATTGAATAGGTGATTCAACCTGAAGGGCAGTCTGCCTAATTCTCAAGGTTCTCAAACTTGAACAGGCATCAGAATTTTCTGGAAGACTTGTTAAAACACAGATCCCTGAGCCCCACCTCAGAGTTTTTGTTACTGGAATCCCGATAATAAGCATTTCTAGCAAGTTCCCAGGGGAGGTTGCTGCTGGTACCATACTATGAGAACCACCACTCTTGGTGAAAAGTTCTTTCCTGGGGATGGCAGAAAAGTCAGCCAAAAATACTTTAAAAAATCCCCTCTGTAATGGGTAGCGTCCCCTCAAAATTCTATGTTTATCTGGAACCTGCGAATGTGACTTTACTTGGAAATAAGGTCTTTGCAGATGTAATCCAGCTAAATTGAGGTCATCCTGGATTAGAGTGGGCCCCAAATCCATTATAACCGATCCTGATGAGAAGAGGGAAATTTGGACACACAGTCACAGACACAGAGACACATGGGGAGAATGCCAGGCGAAGATGGCCACAGCAATTGGAGGGATGCACTTACCAGCTAAGGGCACAAGGGTGGCCAACAACCACCAGAAGCAAGGAGAAGAGCATGGAACAGATTCTTCCTGGAACCCACAAGGATCCAGGCATGCTGACATCTTGGTTTTGGACTTGTAGGCTCCAGAACTATGAGAGAAAACATTTCTGTCGTTTTTAGTCATCTTAGTTTGTGATCATCTGTTATGGTAGCCCTAAGAAACTAATAGACCTCCCTAAAACTCAAAAACCCAAACCAGTGATGTTAGTCCTTCTCTTTCCTCTAAGAAGCTTTAGTGAGCATTGGAAGCCATGTGGAGGGTCAGAGTCCCCAGGGTAAGCTGATCAGGCTGATCCACCTGGCCCAGGAGGCCTAGCCCATCTCAAACATGCTGCCCAAGGGACCGCTTCCACTCAGGGGCACCACATGGAGCAGCTCTACTGGGAACCAGATGAAGCAAAGAGTCCCAGGTTCAATCCCAAGATTCTCTTTTTGTAATTTGGATGTGAGTCCTAGAAATCTACATTATGACAAACCTCCCAGGTGATTAATCACTAGCCAAAGATTTCATTTAGGGAAACATAGTTTGGAGGGAGTTAAATATGTCCAGTTGTGAAATAGGCAAACCCTAGCTTTGACTTTTCTAAACCAGAAGTTCTTAACTTTTTTGTGCATGGATCCTTTGGCAATTTGTTGAAGCCCATAGACCCTTCCTACAAAATACATAGGATTACAAAGAAAGTCAATTATATTAAATACAGCGACAAGAATATTAAAATCTCTAACTTTTGGATGCAGTATTACAAGTGGTTCTTTATTAACATAAAACACGAATTAGCAATTGATCTAATAACTGTTCCATTTTCAAAGTGCTGAAAAGTCTAAATCATATTTTGAGAAATCCTGACAGCTATAGCGTGATATAAAATATGTAATATTTATGCAACATCACAGGAACTGCTTATACTATTGTGGTTTGTGGTCCGCCTTCATAATTGAGTATACTTCAGTTAGAATTAGTATAAAGAAAGATGCAATTTTCCCCAAGTTCATGGGTCCCCTGGACTCTACTTTGAAAGTAGATACTTTGGAAGTCTATGGACTTCAAGTTAGAAGCCCTTAGGGTCTATTTCTTCATCTTTCTCTTCTAGGCAGTGCCCCCTCACCCTGCAAGTCTGCAGCAAATGGAGATTCTCCTTCTTCTCTCTGCCCACATCAAACCTGTCCTTAAAGGCTGCCTGGTGTGGGGGACCAACTAAGTATGGGTTTCGAGCTAGAAGGTCCATGGGTTCAAGTACCTCCCTCCCAACTTAACTGCACAACTATAATCTGAGCCTTTTTAGCCTACTTTGTAAGGCTCTGGTGAGGATTACAGATGGTGTATCAAAAGTACTTAGCACACAGTAGGTTTTTTATTAAGATTAGATGTCATTTATTCCAAGTTGTAAAATACCACTTTTTTGGGAAGTGTTTCCTCAGTTAGGAGATATTTAAGTTTCATAAGGAGTCATAGCATTTCAGGCATCTGCTGGAGAAAGAGGAAAATGTGGGAGGAATGAGACTTTCTCAATCACTCCGTGTTAGAGCTGGGTGGATTCATTCATTCATCAGTCTTTCATTCAGTCTTTCAAAGAGACTGCTGAGTGCTGCACCTACTGTGTGTGCTGTTGGAGCCGGAGGAATCTATGGAGCCAGTGCAGTCTGGGCAGATTCAGCAGGTCATATCTTCTGAGACCTAACCATCCCAGTTGCTACCATGACAATGACTGGGCCGGGCAGATGGCAGGTGGGATGCTTGCAGTGGCTTGGCCACTCCTCAAGCATGGCCTGTGTCCCGCCTCGTGTGAGCTCAGGGTGTTGAGAGGACAGGCAGACAGGCAGGTAAACACCCAGTCACACTATCCTGGCCTACTCTCTCCCAGAGCCTATCTCTGATGAAGCCCGTGTGTGTGAGGGCCTCTGATGCAAATCATGGGGGCCTCTGCTTGCCAAGTTTGCTCTACTGCTCATGCTCTGGGTCCGCTGGGGAAGTTGCTTGCAAAGCCACAGGAGAAACCCTCCAGCATCCCCTTCTTCCCGTCTCTTTGAGGTTAGAGCTGGCATGAGTGGGCTATGGGGACACACGTCCCTTGTACTGAGCGGTGGTGGGTTTGGAATTTTGCTCCTGTTGTCCAGGTTCTACCCATGATGGCAAGGCAGGCTGCAGCCATGTCTATTGTGACGGGGGGGAGTGTGTGGGGGGGGAATCTCGCATCCTAGATGGCTCAATACCATCTAGAACACGAGCTCTCCGAGAGGAGCTACGACTCTATCGCCCATCCTCTGATGGCGCCGTCATCTTTGTGTAGTATTAAGACACAAGAGAATCAAGGGCTTTAAAGTCAGGTATCCTGAATTTAATTATTTCTATTTCTACAAACTTCTACTTGTGTGACGTTGGCAAGGCACTTAACCTCTCTGAGCGTCAGTTTCTTCACAGAGTACAGAATAGATGCACAACAGGGCCTCCCTGTCAATGGGAAAGGAAGATTAAACCTTCTCCCTCTACTTCTACAGCTCATAAAAATCTTCCAAATGTCGGAACTCATGCTCTAGCTTCCTCATATGCAGTCTCTGTTCCGTAGCATGTCAACCCAACATGAAGCCCAGTCCCTTCTGAGAGTTCACTTACAAAGTAGCAGGAATGAGATGAGTAGAATTGACGGAAGTGTCCCGGCTTATTATTTTTATTTTGGTTTTAGTTTTAGCAGGAGAAAGAGAAATAATCAAACGTCTACATGGCAGATGTTTAGTCAACTTCAGAGGGGTAGAAGGCATTACACCATCTATGAGACATCCTTGATTCATGGCACCGCGAGGAGTCTCATTGGCTGCTTGCTTTACCAAGTCTAAGCCCTTCTCTATCTGTGAGTGCTCTCACTCTAGCCTCTGCTTTCTCTGGTCTTCATTGTCCTCAGCAAATTAATCCCCTTGCCTTTTCCCAAGGTAGCGATGCTTCCCCTTTCTAGACTGTCTGCGTCAACATTCCTTCTCTCCTGATTCTCACCTCAGGAACCTCAAAGCATTTTCCCAAAGAACACTGTTATCCCTCTAAGTGTATTTTTTATACTTGATGTTAATAATAATAATAATTTATCAAGTCACATGAAGATTTCATGAGATAATGTAAATGAAAGTATTTTTGAAATGCAAGATGTATAAATTCGTCCATCCACCCATTCATTCATGCAGCGAACATTTGTGACGACTTTACTAGGTGCTGGAGATGCTGAAATAGACAAGAATGCTTCCCAGAATTCATGGTCTAATGAAACGTTAGAAAGCAATTGCTGTAAAGTGTAATAAATTCCATAACTGTGCTACATCTCGTGTAATGGAACAAAAAGGGGAGGGATAGATTCACATTGCTATATAAATATAATGGAGTAGAAGTTTGAAGTATAATCTAAACAAAGAAATCTCAACATGTTCTTCTGAGCATTTTGGAGAAAAAGAGCTTTCTGGTTTCTGGAATTATATGAACAACTTTGTGCATCTTCTCTATGTGTCTACAGAGTCAGATTTGTGTTCAAGGTCTGCAACTTTCTTCCTGGGATAGGTTATTTGACCTCTTGAACCTCAGTGTTCTCATCTGTCAAGTCTGTCTAATAACTCCTTATAAGATTGCAATAGAGAAGGAAAGATATATTCATTCCGCAAATAGTGCCAGATGCTGACTTGGGCACTGAGGTTTCTGCAGGGAATAAGACAGTGTATGGCTCTTGTTTTCTCAGAGTAAACATTCTGCTGGGGAGATAACGTCTGTTGGTGCCAGCCTTGTTAACTGGCACCTAGAAGTTATGCAACAGCTTCACCCAGTCATTCCTCTGAGATGGTCTTTATTATTCACTTGCCCTACAACTTGCCTCAAAATCCCCTTGCCTTAGAGTCCTTCAGATACTGGCTACCTGAGGGAAGACCTGGGAGTCTGGGGGATGGGAGTTCAGGGCTGGCTGTCTCAGAGAGTGTAGCTGTAGTTCGTTTGGGCTGCTTTAATAAAATAGCATCTTTAATAAAATAGCATACAGTGGTTGGCTTAACGACAAGCATTTATTTCTCACAGTTTTAGAGACCGGGAAGTCCAAAGTCAAGGTGCTGGCAGCTTTGATGTCTGGTGAGGGCCCGCTTCCCGGTCACGTCCTCACATGGAGGAGAGGGAGATCATCTCTCTCCTGTCTCTTATGTTCCACCCTCATGGTCTCCCAAAGGTCCCACCTTCAAATACCACCCATTGGGAGTCAAGGATTCAATATCTGAATTTTGTGGGAACACAATTCAGTCCATATCAATGACTGGGAGCAGATTAAAGATGCTGAAACCGATGAGTAAATAATATCTCCTCCTCTTTGCTTCTTTCTGCCAAGGCCACTGGGGAGAAACCCAACTTTTTAATGACTTCTCTTTTCTGGTTCAAAATTTATTACAGATATGCTTCCTTTGTTTCTCCTATAATCATGTCATCGAGTGGCCCAGAGATAAATGTCAACAATGCAGCCCTCTGGCTGGAAAAGGGCCTAGGATGCTTGGGCTTGTCATTAAGAAGCCTTGGTGGTGGGGAGCGTGGGGGAGCTGGGCGGGAGGTTGGCAGCCTCAGCAGAGGACACAGTCATTAAACGATGGGAGAGGTGGTGTGAGCCATCCAAGCCCTGGGTCTGGCAGAGTTTGTGACCATGTGGTAGGGAGCAGAGCACTTTTGTATCTCAGGAAACCTTCTCCTTGGCCACTGAGCTGCTTTTCTCTGGCTCTTTTTGTCAAGCCTGCACTCTTTAGTTTTGCCGTTTGATTTTTTCCTTTTTGACTTTTCCCTTCATCACAAATAAGTGCTGTGAATTCAAGCCTTGGGTAACACTATTGCCTTATAGGCGTGGAGTGTTGGTAGTATATTGAAACTGTACCAAAAAATCTAGCGTACTGGACTCACAGACTCACAACTTGAGGAATGGTCCAGACAGGTCAAACATTCAGGAAGGGGACCCGGCCAGGGAAGGAGGATAGCTTGAAGCCAGGAGTTCTACACCTGTCTGGGCAGCATGGGGAGACCCTGCCTCTACAAACAATATAAAAAGGAGTGGGACCAGGTTTCTTGACTACCCAGTTGGGCTTCCAGCATGTCCCGACAGGGCTCTGCTCACATACAGACAGCATCCACAGTGCCCTCTGGGCTTGGGCAGCACAGTGGTCGGCTCCCAAACCAGTGCTCGTCTTTCCACCCTACTTCTCTCTCAGCCTTTCTAGTTTGAAGCGGTTGGACTAAGTGCCAGTTTCCCTAAGAACTTGGATCGGATCCAAGGAATGTACTCCTGGGGGCCTTATCAGGAATTCTGCTGTGGAGACAGATGCCGGGGAGCTGTGTAGTCAGAACTTTCCCTGCAAGGCTGCAAGAGGCACTCTGCTCAGGACGGCCCTGGATAGCGACCCTTCTTAGGATTGAGTGGGGGGATTGTGGGAGGCCTTGCTACTGTGGCTTAAGGATGTCTGCATTTACCTTTCTCTCCTTATTGCTTTGTCCAGCCGTGTGTCTATTCTGCCTCTAAAATACCTTTGCACACAGCAAACCCTAACACGTTAGGGTGACAAAGATAAATAATGACAGGAGTTTGGAGTAAGGCTTAGGTCCCAGGCCTTGTCATTCACTCCTTTGTGCCTCTTGGACTTCACATGGAGAGATCTCAGTTCCCTGGGGATAAGCACAGAATGAAAACAAAATACTCCCCATAGTGATAGTTGGGCAACGACCTCACGCCCCCTTCCCTTCATACCTTCCATCATTTCTGCCACCCTTGCAGGGCTTTCTGTGAAGCTGTGCCGGCATACATGACAGGCCTAGGCAGGTTTTCCATTGTTTCTCCCCAAAGCCAAGAGAGGTATGTGGAAGAAGCCCCACTTGTTTATCCGTCCAGTGGTTGACATGTATGTCAGGGCTGGAACGGAGCTGACGATTAGGCTTGGCCTAGCACGTAGGAAGACACCCCGTCCTTGAGCATACACGGGGACCCTGCCCACAGCAAATCACGGCCCAGCATATGTCTTGTCACCAGGATCACAAGCTGGGAGCCAGCCTTGAGTCCTTCCTCCCTTTCAGTCCCATTCATTCAGTCCTACCCATTCTGCCTCTAAAATATCGTTTGGATCCATCTGCTTCTTTTCACCCCTCTTCACCATCCAAATCCAAGCCACTATAACCTCTCCTCCAGTATAGCAACTGCCTCTAGGTTTCCCCAAATTCCCCTTTCCCACCCATCCTCTGTTATTCACATTACTGTCAGAGAAATATCTTGAAAATGTCTGTCTGGCTAAGTATTTCCCTGATTGAAACCCTTCAATGTCATCCCTTTGCCCTTGGATAAAAACTTTTTCAGTGTTTCTCATCCCTTACTTCCCTCTATATTCTGTGTTTCAGGCATAATGAGCTGCTTTCTTTTCTCCCAAATGAGTCATGCTGTTTCTTTTCCCATACTATTTCCTCTGCTGGGATCTTCTAACACTCCTCCCTCTCCCTCTCCTTCCCAGGAAGCCTTTTCCTCATCTGGGTTGGTGGTCCTCTTGCCTATTTTCTGTAGCACAGATCATGTATTGTCATTGCCTGTTTCCTGGCCACATTCCCTGGCTTCGAGAGGACCTCTGTCATCAGCCGGGGTCCCTTGACTTCGCCAGGTGAAGCATATAGAGCCTTCCTTCCATTCCAGACCTCATGGGTTGGCTTCATCTGTTTGCTTCATGAGTTTGCCTAAAGCAGAAGAAAAGGGGCACTGGATACCCTAATGGATGATGTCCAAATAGCAGTAATTTCTTTTAATGTGCAGACATTCCATGTATTACTGGTTATTTTGTTGGCTCTCAGCAAAGTCAAGGGTGAAATGAAATGTCAGCTCTTTAAGTGGAGATTCCATGGGCTGGTGGGTTAGGAAATGCTTATAAGCCAAGAGGTGAGGAGGTGAAATTATGTTCCCAGACTGGAAACTCCCATATGGAACACACTTTTCACCTCCTCTTCTCTTAGTTGGGGTGGAAATAGTGGAGAAGTCTTGATAAGGTTTTTTTTCTCCCCTCTAAGAAGCATTAGTGGTTTAGCCAGGCTTTTGATAGGCGCTACATATCTGATGATTCACTGCACAGTCACTGGGCAGAGATTAAAATGACAAGTTAATTAGCAGAGAATCTGCACACCCTAGATAGCAAAATGCTTTTCTACCACCAACATTTCCTAAACACCTGCCTAGTGCCAGGCTCTTCTGGGTACCAAGGTACGGAGGTGACTCAAGAAGACCCATCCAAAGCGAGTGGATTACCTGATCCCACAAGTTCGAGACTAGCCTGGGCAACTTGGCGAGACCTTGTCTCTACAATAAACAAAAATAAAATTAAAAATAAAATTAGCCGGGTGTGATAGTGTACACCTGTTATTCTGGCTACTTGGAAGGCTGAGGTGGAAGGATCGCCGGAGCCCAGCAGGTTGACGCTGAAGTGGCCGTGAGCTTGCCACTGCACTCCAGCCTGGGCGATGGAATGATACTCCCACTCAAACAAACAAAAAAGAAAATCTCACCATCCCTGGGTTCTGTAGGAATACTATGAAGGAAAGGTTAGGAATTGAGAAGGGAGAGAGCACAGACAGAGACACATCACATTATGAGGAGCAAGCAAAAAATGGTGGGGTCACATTTACAAGGCAAGCCTTGTAAGTGACAGTGTGCTTGGCAATGCCAAGGGCCAATGTGGCACTGAGAAGCTTTAGGTTGCCCATGATCTCCACGGTACTCCATGTTCTTTGAACAATAGCCCCTTTCTATGAAGTATTATGCAAATTCTTCTTATTATGTATTATGCACCTTCAAGTCCCTTCTACTCCCATCATCAGATTGTCCCCAAGCCCCTCGTTGATAGAATTCTGTGGGAATCATTTCTTCCCGCTTGATTCCTTGGTAATTCACAAAAACCCAATGATTGACCCTTCGTTGGAAAACAGACATGTTGGGGTTGTTAGAGACATGGGCACAGGTAGATGCAGACATATGGGCTTGTGCAGACGCTCACACACTTTTCTAGGTTCATGCAGACACACACAGACACAGTCTCATACACCCTGTGATGATATATTGCTGTTCAACTCCCTGACTTCAGTGGATAGGAATGTCTACAATGGATTGAGCAGGCTCGTGTGCAAACCCCCTTACTCCTGCTAGACACTTGGCAGGCTTTTTGCAAAGCTGACCTAACAAGGCCCTGGCCCATGACAGTGAGACAATGAGGATTTCAACATTATTTATGACAGCCTTTCTGTGTATTGTGAGTTGACCTTGGTATCCTGCTTCTGAAGAAAGAGTTTATATGCTAAGATGTCAGGAAGATATGTGGGTGGGGAGTGATGGGTGAACTGTTTAGGGGTGACTAGTGGGAAGGATTGGGGGAGGGGCAGGTGCCGATCTCGAGGCCCCTTTCAGTGGTATTGGGACCAGTACTGACCATAATCCCAAAAGACACAATTCCTAAAAGATCAGCATCCCTAGAGTAAAAATTTTCTAATGTCTAAAATCTTGAAAACCACAATTCCAAAAGATTAAATTCCCGAATGTTGAAATCCAGAAAGCCAAATTATGGGGTGGAGTTTTGTGTGCTTTCGGTTGCGTGCAGGATATCGTTGCATCATGTTAATTGCATCAAATTAGTTGGAATTATTACCTTGTTATTATCTTTGTTTGCATTTGGTAAAAAATTCAAATGAGTGGCTTGGCTACTCCATATGGCAATGATGGAAACTTCAGCTTAAAGATGTGTCATTTTTCTGTCATTTTCTGCGTTGGCATTTCTTCCAGCTGATAAAATTCCAGGAGATTTTAATAAATTAAAGCCACATTTGCTGGAAGAAGTCGGAAAAGTTACTCACAGGTTCAAAAATAATTATGCGTATGATAGGAGAAGAAGACAATTATGCAGAGGTGTTGCTGTTTGGTTACCAGTATTGTCTCCACCAAATTTGTGGTCTGAATACGAGTGCATACAGAATAGATTTCCATGTACCCAAAGCAACCCAGAAGATGGAAAAAGCTAATAGGGAATGTTCATCATGTCGGTGTATATCGAATCATAGAGGGATTTCAAAAAGAGCAGCATCATGTCGAAAAAGAATGTGAACGAATTCCGTGGACAGCCATGCCCAGAAAGAAAAAATACTTCAAAATATAGTCAATGTTCGTGAAAATCAACCAGCTCTCATGGATGATCTCTATGCAATTGCCTGTAATCTATCCCTGTGCTACCTTTTACATATGTCAAATTTTATTTTTTGTTTTTTTCTTATTTTTCTTTAAAAACTTTTTTCCCTTCACTATTTTAAATTGTGAGGTTTGCCTTTTATAATTTGCTGTCTTATGTATTTCATGTTCGCGTTATCTCTTAAAATGGAGTTATAAATTGTGCAAAGACTTTTAGAGAGTTCTAATTTGTTTTATGTATTTTTTTGCAAATTTGACTTCATGGAAGTACATTATCACAAGATTGACTTGGTGTGTAAGCATTATGTGTGTATGTAAACATGTTGAAACTTCCTCAGTAAATGAAGAGATGCTCTTTATGAAAGTTAAAATTTCTGTAGAATTCCTCCTCTCTTTGGGTGACTGCGTATGTGGTAGTAGTGATACATCATGGTTTTTGATTGATCTCGTCAAAAGACTTAGGTTGTCCATCACAGAATTTCAGATGACTGCAGTTATAAAGCTGAGTACACACAATTATCAACCATAATGCCATGTGTCTACACAATTCACTTTTTGATCTATTTCCTTATGAATCTGGTTCCTTGGCTCAAAACTATTATACCCATGCGACTGTTGTTAGTATATCTGAGTGTTTATGCTTCAAAATGTGTATGCTGTTAGTGCCTATTTTATTATCAAGTGGCCTATGAAGCATTCAATCATATTTTTATGTTTTTCAAATAATTTCCCTTTTATAAATATATATGAATATATTAAAAAAATTTTTTTTAATTATTTTTTTTCCAGAATTATATTTTCAAATTTTGATCTTTCTGGATTGTGGTTTTCAGTATTTTAGACTTCAGGGATTTTGATCTTTTGGTATTCCAACATTCAGGATTGTGGTGTTCAGGACTGCATCTTTCAGGATTATGGACCAAATCCATTGGAACGTTTCTGACTAAACCAATCCTAAATTTTCATTGCTCATAGATTTGCCTCAGAAAGCATAACACTGATGATGTTATCAATAATAGCTGTCACTTTTATAACTGGGATTTTGAGGGGGCACAATCATTATCTCCTCTTTTCCTTCTGATTCTGAGCCAAAACAAAGGGGTAAGGCGCATGGAGCTGAATCATCATCCATGATGGAGCAAGTACCTGGAACGAGAGCCCAAGAGCGGTTATTGACTTCCCAAGTCCCAGGCTGGACCGTTGAGCAACCAAGCTGAGGGCAGATCAGAATTTACAAAGCTACACACTTCTCGAGGTAGGGAAGGATGGAGGAAAAGAGACCAGATCCCCCTTCTTGGGATGTCTGACAGATCAGCACTGCCCATTAAAGAAAACAGATAATTGCCTCTTGTTTCCCGGTCAGGTATCTCATTTTCCCTCCTCAGGGAGTCATAAGAGGTGAGACAAGAGACCAAGTATATCCAGCAGAAATTCCCTCATCGTGGTGACTATCCAGAGTGAGGAAAACTTGTTTCCCCTGAATGTTCCCCATGTTTTCATCATAGTCCACCCACGGTCAGCGTGGGGGGTGGCTGTCCCTTCAGGTGAGATCAGTCCTTTGTCAGAATGGCTCTGACCCCTTCTAGAGGCTGCTTTTCTCATACAACCTCAGCTCCTTTGGGTGTTCTCCTTGGGCTGCTGGTGGGCAGAGTACTTTGCCTCCAGAAAGCTCTGAAATGAAGCAAGTCACATGTTAATGTAATCATCTCCAAGGGCACCCAATTCAAGGCTGAAAAGTTGTTCTATTTCCTACTTCCTATTCCAAATGATGTCTAGCTGTGTTGCCTAATCCTGTCCCAAAGATGTTCTGGTTCTACCAAGAAACAAGAATGAGAAGGAGGTCTGGCAGGACAGAGTACTACAGCAGAGCCTCAGAGTTCTAGGAGGGAGCTGGGACTGGGAGGGGCTTGTTGAGGGGGCACCCACTTTTTCCAGACAGGACTACAAACTCTATTCAGGAATGAGGATATGAATGAGAGTAAAACATATCTCAGTCTCTCTCTCTCTCTTTCTTTCTCTCCCTCCTTCTTACACCCAAGCCCTAATCTCTCTCTTCCTCGCCCTTCCTGGATTAATGACCTCATTAGGACTTTTTCCTGAGAAAAACAACCAAGTCAGAAATCACTCAGCCTCTGTGATAGCCTGGCCCATCTTTCTACGCCCATATCTCATGGGCAGCCACTCCCGTATGTCACAGGGCTACCCAGAGACTTCCGGTTCATTCCACCGTCAGAGGGATGTGTTGCTAGCCCTTCTTGGCAAAGATCTTGACAATTGCCTTGGGAAGGAAAACAGTACCATGGGTTCGTGGAAAGAATCTGGAGCCAGGCAGACCTGGGCTCAACTCCCAGTTCTGCCACTTAATACCTGTGTGACCCTGGGCAAGCCACTTAACCTCTTTGAGTTTCAGTTTCCTCATCCGTAAAATAAACAACACGAGCATGATACTAGCGATCTTATGGAACTGCTTTGAAAGAGATTCAATGTGTGAAATGTGCTTGCGAGACCCATGGGAGGTAGGTAGGTTTTGGGACGATTCCATCGTAGCCTAATTGCAGAGTTTTATGGGCCTCTTCCTTTTGATACATAGCAGGATTTATCCGAAGACTCTGAGGTTAGAGAAATCATGAAGTGTTTGCACAAGGAAGTTCTTAAACAGCCTTCACTGGGCTTTCTAATGATCTTGCCTCTTTTTTTGCTCTGAGTCTGTGTCCACTTCCTTCTTAGCACCGTATGTAGTGGTAGCTACTCACTAAAAACATTTTGAAAGCATCCTCTCAGAGTGCCCATTCAGGCATTCTGTTACTAAACTGGCACTGGTCTGTTGTGAATTGTTTGTGTATTAAGGCTGTCTGTATGTGGTGGTAGACTTGACAGTGTGGAAAGAAGTCTGCAGGACACAGGAGCCTGGCTGACCCGTAGCCCTTGTGATCCTTGTTATGGGTCTATCCCGTAGGCAACTCAAAGTGTCTTTGAGACTCAGAACCTTCCAGACGTTGGGGCTTTGGTGGAGCCCAAGTCAGACCAGTCTTATCCCAAAATCCTGCTCTGAGACCAAGGGCATTAGAGAGAACATCTCAGAATGTCATGTGGCTGTTTTTCTAGGGGTGCCAGTCAGGCTTATTGGATGCAAGCAGTAGGTTTTTTTTTTTTTTTTTAAGAAATGCATGTCTTGAACAGATATTGAGTAGCTTCCAAAACTGATGGAAGACCAGAGAACCAAGCTTAGGAACTGCATGTATCCCAGTGAGCTAGGCCCCAACGGAAGTCCCTCAACAGGAAGTGATTGAGGGCATGTTGTCACTACATCACCACTATTGCCACCACTGGACTCTCAGGCTTCGAGCAGTGAACTTGCTGCCACTTGATATAAAGTCTCAATTTTTCTGTCATTGGGTTGCTTGCACAGGCCTGAGTTGAGAGATCCCATTGACTGTCCTTAGATTGTGTGCTCATATTCAGGGAGAGTCCTATTTGGTTTTTATAGTCAGATCACATAAAAGGGAGTTCCTCCAAACATAGAAAGGTGTTCATAGGATACACGTCTAGTACAAAGAAAACTAGCAGCTTTAATCTGTTGCCTTTTAAATATAATATTTAGTCCAAAAGACAAAATGTATAACTGTATAATTGAAATGTCCTGCTCACCCCTAAAACCTGGGTAGAGCGGAAAAAGTACCGACTTGGACTCAATTACTGTGACCCTCAATTTCTTCTGTGAAGTGGGAATCATGCCAACTATCCATAAATCTCTCTCAAAGTTGCTGTGAACATCAAATCATATAGAAACTTTGCAAACTGTTAAATATCAGAGGAGCAGAGGGTATGACTATTTCCCCCTACTCTCTGATAAATCACTGGCAAACTATAGCACTTATGAGCTATCATATTGGTGAAACTCACAACACAAACATGAAAAATCTCAGTCTGTTATTAAGGTGCCCAGAGCTCAGGAACGCACAACACTAATGTATTCACCTGAGGCTGTACGGCGGTCAAGGGGCAAAGCCAGGATTATACCCAGGTTAGTCTAGCTCTGAATCCTATCTCCCTTACAGGAGACCTGAATCTAATTCCCAAAGTTGCAGGAATTGACTGAAAGCCCGGGGCTGGGCGGGGTGGGGGTGGGGTGGGGGGCTTCTATCCAGGAGAGAGATGGAAGGAAACAAAGAAGGGGAGAAATGAAAATCCATTCCTTGAATTCTTAGAATGTCGGTACTTTTTCTGCTTATACAATTATACATTTTTGTCTTTTGGATTAAATATTTAAAAGACAAAGCATTAAGGCTGCTAGTTTTCTCATGTACTAGACATGAATTCTTTAAACACCTTCCTATGTTTGGAGGAACGCCCTGCTATGTGATCTGACTATGAAAACCAAAAAGGATTCTCCCTGCTCTTTGGTTCTGAACATCATCGCCAATTATCTCATAAGAGCACATCAAGGCGTCAAAGCTGGAAGACCCTAATGGAAACTCCAACCAACCTTCCCAACAAGGCTGAGAACTATTGTATGAATGGTTTTTATTTTTTCAGATGAGGAAACTGATGGTGAAAGAAGGTAAAATAATTTACCCAGAAATATCTGGCTAATATATTTTGGGCCTGAGAATCAACCCAAGCATATGGCACTGGGTTCTTGGTTACAAACAAAAGTACCCAGTATTGGTTAGTTGAAACAGATAAGTAATTTCATAAAAGATACCAAGTGACCCCAATGAGCCAGGTGTGAAACAATCACGGACTCACATCCCTGAATTAGGTCAGCAGCTTACACTGCTTACATAATCACTATGTCATTCATGCTAGAATCTCTCCTGCTCCTGCCTCTGGGAGATGGATAGTGTAGCTGCCACTACTCTCATTTAAACAAATAGTTCCTGGTACCACCTTCCTTGCATCACATAGTTTGCAGAGGCTCCCAAGAAGCCAGCCACATCCAGGCTACATCCTGCAACTTAGCTACAAGGGAGTTCAGAAAAGTGAGCACGTGGCTTCCTTAGAGGGAAGAAATTTGTCCTTCCATCAAATGGGAAATTTCCCAAGCATAGTAAGGTGTTCCAAGATGTTGGGTGTAAAGTTTTTGCTTGTTGATAGCTGAATTCCAAAAGTCTACAACAGAGCTTAGCACATAGTAGGTGGTGAAATAAGAACTTACCAAGTGGTAAAAACAAACAACCCCATTAGAAAGTGGGCAAAGAATAGGAACAGACACTTCTCAAAAGACAACATACAAACAGCCAACAGACACAGGAAAAAAGGCTCAATCTCACTCATCAGAGTAATGCAAATCAAAACTACAGTGAGATACTACCTAACCACAGTAAGGATGCTTATCATTCATAAGTCAGAAAACAACAGATGTGGGTGTGGGTATGGAGAAAAGGGAATGTTTCTACCCCGTTGGCGAGAGTGCAAGCTAGTTCAGCCTCTATGGAAAGCAGTGTGGTGATTCCTAAAAGAATTAAAAATTGACCTTCCATACGATCCAGCAACCCTTCTTCTGGGCATATACCTGGAGGAACGTAAATCGTCCTACAAAAAAGACACTTGAACATGTGTTTACTGCTGCTCTATTCACAATAGCAAAAACATGGAACGACTCTACTACCCATCGAAAGCTGACTGGATAAAGAAAACGTGCTACATACACATGATGGGGTATTACACAGTCATAAAGAACAGAATCGTGGACTTCACAGCAAATTGGAAGAAGTTGGAGACTCGCATATTTAGTCTATCACAGAAACAAAGAACTGAATACCACGTGTTCTCACCGACAAGTGGGACTTGAACAACAGTCACATTAGCACAAGGGAGGGGTCAGCAGTCGCTGGGCACTGGCAGGGGAGGGAGGGAAAGGGGAGGGTGGGAGCCATGAGACAACACAGAGAGTACCTGCTCCACTACCAGGGGGATTGAGGGTTAGAAGCCCAAGCTTCACCTGCATGCGGCCTACTTACGTAGTTAATCTTCACTTGTACCCCACATCTTTATAATAAAACAAAATTTAAAAAATAACTTATGAAGTTACTGATTAAATAAGTCTGCCTGATATGAAAGCTCATGCCCCTTCGTCGTTATAGTATACATTATACTCTCTGTCAACGGCCCCTGACAAGATCTAGCACAAAATATGCAACTGCACACTAATGAGATTATGTGAAGTCTCTATCCTGTATAAAACAATCTTCGTTTATGCATATTATTTATTCATTCAACAAAATGTGTTCTTGTGGATTATGACTATGAGCTCTGAGAAGCAAAGACCCTGTCTATCTGGCGTACCATGGTATCCTCCATTGTTAATACGGTGCTGCGAAATAAAGAATTATTAAGTGAACAAATGTACTGAGAAGTGAATAAATTCAAGAGGTAAAGTTTTCAGAACTTGGGAATGGATGGATCTGGTAAGTAAGGGAGAGAGGTGATATCAAGGATGGCTTCTGGGTTTCTGGCTTGAACACCAAATAGGATGGTGGCTGCCATCACTGAGTATGGGGGGATAAGCAACTCTGGAAGGAAGATCATGGGTTGAGTTTCGAGTTGGTTGAGTTTGTGTGTCTGGGAGACATGAAAGTGGGCTGTTTGAGTGGGCTGCTAGATATATGGGTCTGGAACTTAGGAGCAACGTCTATAATGGAGGCAGACATTTGGGAGCTGTCAGCGTGAAACTAGTAATTGAAGTTGCAGGCATAGATATGTGAACATATGATATATACAATACATAAGATTATATATGGATCTAAAATATTTAGATATAAAATTATGTATGTATAATCATGCATAGAGTGGAATTAAGTTATTGGTAGTATTCAGGAATGAAGAATAAATAATATCAGCCTGAAAAGTGGGTTGCTGCCGGGCTCGGTGGCTCAGCCTGTAATCCCAGTGCTTTGGGAGGCCGAGGTGAATGGATTGCCTGAGCCCGCGGGTTCGAGACCCGCCCGGCCAACTTGGCGAGACCTCATCTCTACGATAAATTTAAAAAAATCAGCCGGGCATGGTAGCACATGCCTGTAATTCTGGCTACTTGGAAGGCTGAGGCGGAAGGATCGCTGCAGCCCAGCGGGTAGAGGCTGCGGGGCTGGGAGCGTGCCACTGCACTCCAGTCTGGGCGACAGAGTGAGACTCCAGCTCAAAAAAACAGTGGGTTACTGATTTATGTTTTAAGGGACACCAAAATGACAAAAATCATACACTACGGGTTGGAATAGTGTAATTCCCAAGCTTGTCAGTCTGCAAGGTTTCAGTGGTGTGTCTGTGGATCAGAGTTTCTCCTGCTATGCCAGTGGACACAAAATGTTAGATATTTCAGATGGATGTCAGCTGTGGCTTAGGCATTTCCTTCATGCCAAGGCTAAGAACATTCTGGCAGAAAAACACAAAGGCAGGGCACTGGGAATGTTAAGCTGTGACAAGGCATGGGGCAGGCAGGGAAGCCTGCAGAAAAGCTCTATGGGGACCAAGTCTCATTGCCACCCAATGAGTAGGAGCTTGTGACTAAAGGTACTCTAAAGGGGGAAAGGCAATCAAGAGGTTACCATTAGCTTTCCTGATCCTCCAGCCTGGGTATGGGCTGAGAGCACCTGTGTGGTGAGGCCCTTGCACTGTACAGTACAGTCTCGAACCTACGGGCTCAGGCAATCCACTCACCTTGGCCTCCCATTCATTCATCACTGTGGTTGAGAGCAAGAGTTGTGGATTTAGACAGACAGAGCTGGGAACTCTGACTTTGCCACTGACTTATTGGGCAGCCTTTGGTAAGCTACTTATTCTCTCTGAACCACAATTTACTTCCCTGACTAAAGGGAAAATAATAATATAAGACATAGGTACTTTGGATATAGTGAACACCTAAAAAAATTCTTATTTATGACAAACTTAAATCCAGTTCTGATACTCTGTTAGAAGGGTTGTCACTGGTAGATTTTAGATATGGAAGTGGTGAGCTCTGATATACTATTT